>PVKM010007816.1:0-23877 GCA_004027735.1 Carollia perspicillata | reverse complement strand
GCGCTCTCTTTCCTTCCCGGCTGCCTTCATTTAGTAATTTTGTATCTTTAGGTGTTAAAATCACCTAAAGATATCCACAATGAATGTCAAGCTTGAGAAATGTAGCGATAACCAACTCTTGTAGTAGGAAAACAAGTATTTCCAGTCCATTAGATTCAGGCATGGATTAAAAAGAGAGATTGAAGCACTTGAGTACTTTCCTGGTGCATTAAGATCCATTTAATTTGAAATTAAGCTCAGCATGCACACTGGGCTTTTAACCAGCTTTCCGGGTCCTGTTCAGACTTGCCTGGGACAAAGGCTTGAAAAAAATCCCTAAATTTATGAGCCAATTTGCCTGAACTAACTTAAATATCCTTGTCATCACAAGCAGAAGAAATATTAGTGGAAACTGAAACACGAATTAAAACCTTGGTAATCCCCATAAGGACTGGAGAAATCTATGGAGACATACTCGTGACTTACTGGTCCTCTGATGTTTCTTAATTTGCCAAGAAATTTAAGATGACTATGAGTGTGAGGCACAAACATCAACTTCTCTGAGTTGCTCCCATTGCGTTTGTACAAAAGAGCTGGTGAAACTCAAGTGGCTCTAAGGAAAGGCCGATGCCACCTGATCGGTTTGGGATAGTCAACTCTAAACCCAGGCAAATTGTCCCAACATCAGGATTAGACAGGAATGACAATGTGCCTGTCCTCCCAACACTGGTCAAGCGGACAGGTCATTGTGCTGGCAATTCAGGCTGTTGAAAGAATAAATCTGTCGCCCTGAGTGGTGTGGCTCAGTAGGTTGGGCATCATCCTGCAAACCGAAAGGTCACCGGTTTGATTCCCAGTCAGGGCACACGCCTGGGTTGCGGGCCAGGTCCCCAGTGGGGGTGTGCAAGGGGCAGCTGATCGATGTTTCTCTCGCACACTGATGTGTCCTTCCCTCTCCTTCCCCCTCCCCTTCTCTCTAAAAATAGATGAACAAAATCTTTTTTAAAATTTTTAAAAGAATAAATCTGTCATTCAGTAGTAACCAGCTAGAGTTCTCAGGAGTCATAAATCTGAGGGATGTGAAACAGTAACAATAACAGTAATTAAGTATTTTTATTCTTCCCACATTTTCCATTTTTCAAACTGCTGAAAGAAAACAAATTTAATAGCTTACTGTCGTATAAAAACAACAAATTCACTTGATGTCAAAAGAAGACTCATCCAATTTTTTTAAAATGTTGCCATATTTCTTTCTTTTCTTTGTTTTTATTCTCACCCAAGGACTTTTTTTATTATTATTAATGCTTTTATACAGAGAGGAAAGAAGACAAACACTGATGCAAGAGAGAAGCATCAATTGGTTGCATCCGTATGCACCTGGACCAGGGATGGTATATGCCTGGACCCAGATCGAACCCTCAACCCAGGTATGTGCCCTGACTGGGAATCAAACCTGAACCTTCCCATTACAGGATAATGCTCCAACCAGCTGACCCACACTGTCCAGGGCAAGACTCGCCCAACTTGAATGCAACTATCACAGCTACATAAATCTACATTCCCCCACAACGCCCATGTGTAAGAAGTCTCAGGGTGCTGCTGCTCAGAGAAGCAAAGACTGGCTATAATCTCTTCCTGCACTATAACATCAACTATCATTGGCCTATTTTCATAGAGTGCAATGGGCCAGAATTAGCCAGCACTGGGTGTGCAGTGTTTTACGAAGATTAACAGTAGCAAAGTTTTGGAATTTTTTTGTAATTCATGCTATCTGCAAAGGACTATGTAGAAATGCATTCACTACACAGGATCACACAAAAACTTAGGGATGAAGTTTTTGGGATATGGCAGTTGGACTGGTTTGGGGGAAGAAAGCACTTCCAACCACCAAAGCATCTGAAAAAAAAAATCACACACCTAAATAAAAATTGGTGTCCACAACAGGGGTCAACAAACATTTTCTGTAAGGTGCCAGAAGGTACTTATTTCAGGCTTTGCAGGTCAGTCTTTTGCAATATGTAAATGAACGGGTGTGGCCATGTTATAATAAGACCTTATTTGCAAAAAGGACATCAGGCTAGATTCAGCCACCGGGTCATGGAATACCAACTTCTGGTCAAAAACTAACAAGCTACCTAGCTCTGACTGCTGTGGCTTCGTTGGCTGGGTCTATTCCCAGTCAGGGAACATACCTGGGTTGCAGGTTCAGTCCCAGGTCAGGAGTGTACAAAAGGCAACTGAGCAATGTTTCTCTCTCACATCGATGTTTCTCTCCCTCCCTCCCTTCCCTTCTCTCTAAAAACAAATAAATAAAACCTTAAAAAAAAACCCAATAAGCTACTTCTTAAGTCAAAGAAGCAGTGTGTCCTCATTCAATAGGTGTATACACCTCAAATAAATTTATTTTCCATTAAAAAACACTTCTCAATACAGGAAAGGCATGAGGCACTACACCATATTTTCTAGACAAGAAGTCTAATTAAACGGGTAGGCATCCCAAATTCCTCACTGATTAACTTCGAGCAAGTCACTTAACTCGCCTGCCTCTTCCTCTTCATGTGTATAAAGCGACAGTAACTCCTGCCTACGCTGTGAAGTTGGCGAAAAACTAAGAGATAATCAATCCAGTGAAACGCTGAAGCACACTGCCAGGCACGGAGTAGAAGCCCCAGTGTCTTCCCCCTTGCAGAGCTTCCGGGTCTCAGTGGGGACTACCAAATAAAATACACTGAACACCGTAAGTGGTTAAATGAAAGGCTTCAGGCACACCAGAGACGTATTTCTGTCCTAAAATACCTTGGTGGGTAAAATACAACTCAAATATATAACAAAATAATCTTGGACAAGAATCTGAAGGAACAAATACCAGAATGTTAAGCATACATATTTCTGGGAATTACAAGGAATTTTCCATCCCCAAATTATCGGTGTCTTCATCACAACTATTCAAACAATGAACAGATAGGACTTCTGTAATCAGGAAGAAAAGACTATGCACAGCACATCTGTTTTAAGTCCTCAGCCATTCATGTATCACAGCTGAACTAAAAATGAGCAAAACGACTTTTTCCCCTACATGTGCAAGCTGAATATACAATTAATGGTCCCCAAAGCTAATAAAGGCAATTAAAACAAAAATGCCTGTCCCAAACTCACTATTCTTTGGCCATACCCACATATTAAATATACTGGAGAGGACTTTAAGAGGAACTCCACAATTAATGAAAAGTCCATGGTTGGGGGCGGGGGTCGTGGGGGCGGGGGGCGGAATCACAGGCTCCCAACACTGTACCAGGAAATCATACTGCAAACTTCGAACTCTCTTGACCCGTTGGCTTGGCGATCTTCACCCATTTCCTAAGAACCAGCTGTCTAGGTCTGACAAACTGATCGTGTCAGTGGACATGGTTTTTGTCATCCACAACAGGGAAGTTTCCAAATGTACAACAACAAAAAAAAGATGTGCAAACCACTCCCCCACCCCCAGTCTCAATATGAGGAGTGCAGCTGTTTGGGATGCAGCCAAACATCAGCAGATCATTTCTACCTACAGGATACCTGCATGGCAGACTGCGCTCCATCAGATTCCCACGACCAGGCACCCTGCTAAGTGCACTGCAGTACGTCCTTCAAAACCCACAAACACTTGGGGTGAGCGCTGATGTGAAAATGACAATGCATACTCTGAATTCTTGTACAACAGTCAGTGTTCGGCACTCCAGGGAAATCCAGGGAAATCTCAGGATCCAAAGACTCCTTCATTCCTGAGAAGCTGGGGCTGGTGGCTGGACACACGTTAGGTAGTGGCTGGGGGTGGGAGCAGGGAATTCTGAACCACAGGAGGAGAAGCAGGGTCCAAAGGCAAACAGGCTCTCCTGGTGCGGAGGTCAGGTTCTACAGAAAGTGTAGAAGACTACATGTACCAAGTATTTCCTAAGTAGGGGTCTGAGGAAACCGTGCAGGAGCCTCAGGGATGTCTGACTCCTTCTGCATTCATGAGGCCTCGCAGACGCAGCCACACCAGAGCTTCCCGGGCCCGGCCACGGTCACCCCATGATGTTCGACATTGCTGCCAAGGACAGGCCCTTGGGGCGCATCTCCTTCAAGCTGTTTGCAGACAAACTCCCAAAGACAGCAGAAAACTTTTGTGCTCTGAGCACAGGGGAGAAAGGATTCGGTTATAACGGTTCCTGCTGTCACAGAATTGTTCCGGGACTCGTGCACCAGGGCGGTGACTTCACGCAGCACAGTGGCACGGGCGGCAAGTCCATCTAAGGGAAGACACTTTGATGATGGAATTTTCACCCTGAAGTGCACGGGTCCCGGCATCTGTCCATGGCAGATGCTGCACCCAACACAACGGTTCCCAGTTTTTCACCTGCACTGCCAAGACTGAGTGGCTGGATGACAAGCATGTGGTCTTCAGCCAGTTGAAGGATGGTGTGGGTGTTGTGACAGCCACGGAGCGCTCTGGGTCCAGGAATGACAAGACCAGCAAGAAAACCACTGCTGCTGACTGTGGACCACCTCAGTAAATCTGACTTGTGTTTTATCTTAACCACCAGACCATTCCTTTGGTAGCTAAGGAGAGCACCCCTTTTCCCCCATCTGCTGGAACACTCCATAATCTTCAGGCTGCCGCCGCAGTTCACTGGGTTCTATCTATTCCTTACCTTCTCCAACTCTAGCTGGATTGCAGGATTAAGTTTATGGTTATGAAATAAAAGATAGAGAACAACGGTCAAAACACTGCATTAATTAATTAATAACTGAGCTTTAGCATGATTCTCAAACCTTGGTGCACCTGAGCATCACCTGGAGACCCCCGTTAAGTAATGGCGATTCTTCCCCCATCCCATCCCCACCTCCAAGTCAGAAGAGCAGACCTGGTGATGTTTCTGCTTTGGAATCCTGGCCCACACTTCAGGGAACAAGGGTGCTGAGACCCATTGCCTGTCTCGTTTCTCTGACAGTACAGTCTCACTCTGTCTCAGGATTACATGACACGGTACTCACTAATCACCAAGAAAAAAGCAAAGCACTGGTCATAAGTGGGGTAAGACAGGGAGGGGGGCCTCCGGCAGGTGGGCAGGACAGGAAGAGAATGAAGAGTCCCATACAGGACAACACGCACAGTAAAATGAAAGAACACAGCAAAAAAACAAAAACGAACAAACAAAAAACAACACTAACCGCCACATTCACTCTTTACTTTATTCTTTATCAGTGCTGGATTACTCAATAGGTGGAACAATCCTAAATTTAGGGCAAACATACACACACAAATAATCAAAATAATTATTGTGGAATGAAAAAATCAGAACTCTTCTCATGATAATTAAGAGAGAGATGTAATGTAATTTAAAAATCAGAAACCTGACTTTCTTACACTCATCCTAGAGCTGACTCTGAAACAGGAGAGAGCACCACGACCTTGTTTGTGCCTAGGGCCTCCTCCTCTTGGTGTATGTGCATAGCATCTGCCCCACACTAGGCAACCTCATGACTCTCAGCCCCAAGAATATTGTACGCGCACAGCTGGTTGCTGAGCTTTAGGGATAAGTACTACCTGGCACCTACCAACTTAATAAGGAACATACACATGCAAACAGAGAGTTATATTATAGTATGATAAATGTAATAATAAAACTTTTACAGGAATCAGGAAGGAACAATAAACTCTCTGGAAGGTGGAGGCCCAGACAGAGCTTACTGGCAGAGGCCACCTCCGAGGCAAGTTCCGCAAAGTGGACACAAGAAGAGAAACACAATGCAGAAGGAACAGCATGCCAGGAGGCAACAGGGCACCGCGAGTTATTTAAGTTTTTTAACTGTATTTTTTCCGTTACCACTTAACCTCTTATGCCCCCTTCCCCCTGTAAGCACCACGCTGTTGTCCACGTCCATGAGTCATTTTTCCTTTTTGCTCGATCCCCCCACCCTCCAACCACCACCACCCCCGCCCCCCTGCCAATTGTTAAGATCTATGCAGAAGAATGAGAAGTACAAGCAGGAGATGACGGGAGAGGAGTCAGGAGAAGCACCCCCGTGAATTCACATACCTCAAAGCTGCGTGGCCTTAGAAGGCAAAGGAGGAAGACAAAAGAAAATATACAAACCACTGTGTACAGATCTACCCTAAAGAAATCAAAGCCAAACAATGGCTATGGCATTGCTCAACAAATCTCTGCTTTGTTTTTTCTTTTTTTTAAGCTCAGCTCAAATTTTTGTTCATTCACAAGTGCAGGTTCAGAGATTCACGATAGGTTGCAGTGGAAGAAGTTTGCAATCACGCAGCCTGAACTCAAACCCAGACAGAGCAATGGACCTGCTGTGTGTTACAAACAGTAGTAAGGCCAGCGGGGACCCCACTGCAGCTCCCCTGAGGTACTGCGAGGGAAGGCTGGCTTCCCGATCAACTTCCACAGGCCCTGGGGTCCGCATCCTATGCGCCGGCCAGATCCCAACAGCCGCGGAACTTTAGAATGAGAAGGGGTCTCAGAGGTGCCCACAGCACCCTTCTTCCTCAAGCCAGACTCACTGCCAGTCGGCCTGCCTCTGCTTGCAGACTCGAGTGCCAGGGCCTTATCAGCTTGAGAAAATCTCCCCATGCTCCACCAGCACCTCTGACTCAACCTTCCTAAGTGCTGTTTACATTCTGTGGCTCCCCCTCAGCCACCTCAGTAGTAAACAATCTTTGAGAGAGGCTCTTTGGGCGATCCCAACCTGTTTTCCTTAGGAAGTTCTAGGAGATGGCACTAAGACCTGCCACGAGTCGAGACAGGGAAAGAAAGGCTTAAAAATAAAATGTGGTTACCGTTGAGGGGACACGTTAACCCATCTTCGTTTTTCTAGAGCTTCCAACCTCCTGCATCCATAGACGCACACGTGCATCTTAGAGATTAAGCTTGCTACCTCTCCCCTGTGAAAAATTCAGTCTTACATTTATTTTACACCAACTCTCCGCAGGCCACTCTGATGAATAATGAAGACACCAGAGGAGCAGATGACGGCAGAGTCCTCATGCAGCTTGTAATCCACATAACCTTCTAGCATCTAAGAATTCCTAACAAGCCTTAGCAGAAAAATGTAAAGATAAAAATGAAAATGGCAATATAATCCTGAGGACACAGACTTGGGTTTCAGTTGTAACTGACTGCATTACTAGGACAACCTATTAAGTGCCAAGCTTTATTCCCATCTGTAAAACGGGTGAAAAAAAGAATAAAAGATGTGTGTAAACCATTTAACACGGTGGTAGGCCATAAGAAAATACTCAGTAAGTTCCTGTTCCTATTGCCTGGTAGGAGCACTAACCTATCACATTCAGCTGCCATGCCTCCTGCACTGTTCTAGCTGCTGTGCTGGCCCTAATTCTAAAGAAAGCATACTGACAAGGGAAATGCAGACCCCAGCCAGCCCGGACATGGTGCTCTATTAAATGTGCCCTATAACTCTGGCCAATTCTCAGAAGCCACCCAGGCTCCCCACGCCCCCTTCTGCCGTCTCTGCCCAGTGCTCAGGGCATCGTCTATGCAGCCCTATTGGCACCCCACTCCCCTCCTGCACCTTCCATCCGGCTTCTGTGCACGAGCTGCATGCACCGTGCTCAGTCCTGTCCTCACCCCTCGGTTCATGACAATGCCGTCCGCCCTTGCTGATTTTGGTATTAGGATTATTGCTAACAGTCTGACCCACACAACCCGCAGTAGGTCACAGAATGTATTACATTTTTTTCTCTTTTTATTTCTGTGCCTGCCTTTTCCCCTTGTTTATTTTAGTCGGCCACACTGCAGATGTCTCTAGCACTCCACACTGCTCCTGCTGCAGCATCTGGCACAGCTGAGCACCCAATAAACACTAAAGAAATACCTGACTGATATGAACGGCAGAAACAAAATAATCAGCGCTTTTCTGTACCCTCTGATGGCAAAGGATCCATAGCTCCAAAAATCAAAATCAAAATGTCTGAGGTCAGTCTAGTGCCAGAAGTTTAATCTATCTAGTAGCTTATTAAAGGCGGTATAGATCCTGCCAAGTGTTAAGAACCCAGCCTGCTCCATGTGCTAAGTGGGCCAGAGAGGTGGAACCGGAACCAGCGTGGGGGACGCAGCAGCACCTGGCTGGACAGTCTCAGAGCAGAGGGAAAGGCCGAGAGCTGCTCAGCCCTGTGCTCAGGCTCGCCGGCGATGGCTGCTGCCTCCGGGAAGAGGAACACAGGCACCTGTTATTTCAATTCTCCTTCGACACAGGCTTGTGGTTTCCTGCGAAAATGGTTTATGCTGCTTTGCAGAGACCTATGTGGAGAAGAAAACTCCAAATGGTGGCTCGTCCACAGGTGAGAATTTTGCCCCCAGCTGTATCCTGTTATCCAAAGGAAACGGAACTGCAGCTGCCAGGAGGTGCAACACAGGAGAGCAAGGTCATAACTTCAGTGAGTGCTGACACTCTCATCCCTATGGTTATAAGAACAAGAGACTTTAAGTTTAGAGAAAGTCACACACAGCTGGGCTTTATGTAAATTAAGTTCAGAGGGGGTTAAAATAGATATCCGGTAAAAAGACTGCCAATTTCAAGCCTTTATATGTCCTTCATCCTCCAAAAAGCAAGCAGCCCAATGGATTAGCCCAAGTAACTATAAATCATTTGGAAAGACTAAATATAGGCAGAAGTGTGGACATTCCTGAGCTGGATGACCTCACCTGGACAAAGCCCAGGGTCTGGAGTGGCTACTCTGTTAGGAATTACTGCTACGACACACAGCCCACCTTCTGGACACATTACAGGACAAAAGCACTGTCAGATTATCCTCCTAAGTGGCAAGCAGAAGAGGTGTTAGAAACAAATAACAGAAATGTTTCAATGTTTTCAATTGTTAAAATAGTTACTTTGTCACAGGAACTTTGAGACACTGTCTTCAGTGAAACAGTCTGTCTCTCCACCTCTCACCAGCTGGCGCTGCAGGAACCCGAACCTGCACTCAGATCAGAGGCGAACGCACAGCGGAGGAAGAAGAGGACGCTCGTACGCATCTTGAAGACGGTGACTGACAAGAGCTGTGGCTTACTCTGCTTGGCTATTAATAATGATAATTTACTTTCAATTCAGACATACTGCTTTGCAAAAAAAAAACACAATGTGTGACAATACTAAGATAATGGGTAAGATTAGGTCTCACCTGAGTTTAAAATAGACTACTAGATTTTAAAAAATCGTGTTCAGCAGTTTCTCCTGCCTTGATCAGTTCATTGCAAATGGCTTTAAAAGAATGACTAAAAAGGCAGTTTTTCATCAAATTATTAAAAAGTTACTGCCAGTCTACATTTGGCTGGTAATATACCTGTTGCGGAATTTAGAAATAATTGATGCACGAGACACTTTAGAGATTACGCCCTGAATTTCAAATTGTCAGAATTCCTCTTAATAGGAAACTCTTAGGGGGCCACGTACCAAACAATGCAGAGATGGAAAATTAATTCCCCCAGTTGAACTAAGTTAAAAAAAATAAAGCTGTCATGAGAAAGACAAACCAATTGCTTTAAAACATCTGAGCACCTCTCGCTGTGTGTGAGGAGATAAATGGCACAAAACAGACCAGCACGGTGGCTGCCGTTTTCAGTGAAAGCAGAAGTGGGCCCTACGGCTGTGAGTGTGAGACGCTGAATATGCAACATGTTTAAAGGAAAAACAGGCTTCTACCACACAGTACCCTTTCCTCTCAGTTATAGCACTTCGAAATTCAGAAAAGGTGCTTTCCATAAAATCCATGGTAAGGCTGAAAGACCCAAGTCAAGGGTCATAAAGCGCAGTTCGACTGATTATTTTCCTGAGAATCTTTACGATATACATATATTTTTTAATTTAGGGAAAAAAGACTGAAGATCTTCGAGCACACTGTCCTCAAAGGAAAGCTGTCCCCTTGCAGGCTGTGCTTCCTGGGAGTGAGGGTGGCAGAGAGCCCTGCCATCCAGAAAGCAACTCCAAGCGGAAGGGGAGGGGAAGAGGCAGAAAGCGTGCAAAGGAGGGATGTGTGAAGAAAGGCAATAAAGGGGACTCATCCAACTCAACGAGTACTTGAGTGTGTGCTCCAGACAGAGGCTATGGACATGACGACAAGCTATAAATAGTCCCAATAAACTCTCCAGAGAGCTGAGATCTTGGTTGACTCGACACATAAATCAAATAGGCCCAGAGCAGACCGCCACCCCCCCCGCCCCGCCCACAGCACACAGTTGGCTCGGTGTAGGACAGTCATTCATGGTTAGAAGACAGCCAAAATCCAGACTGACCTGGAAGAAGGAAGAACCAAGGTTGCTCCAAAAACCTGTCGCACCTTGACCATCCAGTGCCAGCTGACGAAAGGATGGACTGCCGTGGCCACTGCAGGTCGGTGATGTGGAAGAAGGGGGCTGCGGTCCAACCCCTCACTAGCTCTAGCGCCTCTCTCCCTGGTTGCAAACAGAGCTAACCACGCACTGGCCTCTGAGAACCGCTGTGGGTCAACTCCGTGCAGCGCTGCTGGGGGACAGGGGAGACACCACAGAGTTGTGCCACAGGCTTTGTTTGCCACTGACGGCAGCCCAGCGAACAGGCACACTTCACTCAGGACACCCAACAAGGGGGAAAAAACAGCCACACAAGATGGGAAACCAGGAAACAGAGTCCTTACTCCTTACTTGCCCAGCCACAGCAGAATCCCTAGGAAGTAAGATCCCACTTACTTCCAAAGCGGTGAATAAAGCACCGCTTTGGAAGTTTCAAGTTAAAACCTCAGTAATACCAATTTTTTGTCAAAGAGGAAAAAGGTGTTTTCAACGATCAAACTTGGGCTCCAAACAGTTGTCTTTGTGGCTGGCTCTCCATCAGCAGGAAGCAGAATGGTAAAAACCACAGCCAACCCAGACTCAGTCCCTACCCCAGGAGATAACAGTTCATAGGTCGACATTTTCCATAGTTTTAAAAAACATATTTCTGATTCCTCTTTCTTTCCCTTTGTTCCCCTTCCCAAATGCTCGTACCACCAAACTAAAGATCACAATCTGAAGTCACCTCTAGAAGCTTTCAACAGAACGCAACTGCTCCAGTACCTACCACAGGAAAACGCTAAGCAAAGATGAAGGCTACAGCCTGCCTGCTGGCTCCGTTCCTCGTTCTGCTCGCCCTGGGCCCCTCCCTCCCCAGCCTGGCACGTGACATTTCTGTGGCAAGACCTGGTCATTTTCTATCTCATCTGCTCGTACAGAAATAGGGACACTGTAAATGTTCAGAGAACAGAGTACAAGGATTAGCGACAAGCTCCAATTATACCAACTGATCTCACCCTCTTGTCACAAGCTGCCTCCCAGCATGTAAAATCCATTTCTGAAACTCAAGGGTGTTTTAAAAAATATGCCCCATCCACCAGTCTTTCTTTCTCAAGCACACTCTGGAAACATAACAGGTGGTAAACATATGTACCCACTGGCTTTCTGAACTTGTATCCCTCAAGAACCACACAATATACATGTAACTAAGTGACAAATAGGTTGTAGCCTCTTGTCTCACTCACTAGCTGTTCTTCTCGTTGGTTCATCCAAAAAGTGAACACTCTAATAACTACCAACATCATCTTCAAGGGCACTTACTCTGTTCCAGGCACCTGCTAATCCTCACGTTAATCCATTTACAAAAGACGAGGTTCATGATTAAAGTTACCTTTATAAAATCACACAACTTGTAAATAGTGGGAGCCAGAACGTGAACCCAGATCTGACTCAGAAACCCATGCTCTTAACCTCTAACTACTACATCACTGCCCCTCGTTTGCAGCGAGGCTCCTGACCTCCCATATTGTGAATGGAAGGAACTGGACTGTACGTAGCTGTGAAAGTTCCTCCCGTCTCAAACACGTCATAATGGCACGCAAAGAATAATGAGGCAGGGTGACTTCATGAATTGGGGACTGAACACAGTAGGTCAAGAAAAAAGAGAAGTTCTTCTCATTCATTTAACTGGAAAAGTCTGGTGGAGGACGTGGCATTTCACTATTCAAAGACAGAAGGAAGAGGAGGAAGGCAGAGACGTAATCTTGTGTAAGGTCTCTCGGCAAACTATTCATCTGCTTCATCTCTCCCTAAACTTACCGAGGTGCCCTATTCTGTTTTTCCAAAGTAGTAGATAATGGCCTACAGAAAAGTCAGCTGCATAGTTACCCAACAAGTGAAGCAACTCAACACACCAACACATTCCTACCCACATTCAAATGGAAATGTTCACAGGCCTGAGCATCAGCTGGGGATGGACTCCCTTCCACACAAACACAGGCGAGTATCCGCCAGCTGCGGGCCACTGCCGTCTGCCGCCCCCAAAATCGAGTTGACGTCACATAAGCAACAGGAACTTCTGAGAATGGTTTCCCTCCAACGTGTACAAAAATCTGTAATAATCAATCAAGCTTCAAAACCAGTACCCAAAGTTAAAGAGAGTCTTTCATGTTCAAAAATGCAGTGATACTGTTTTTATCAGTACTAAATTTTATCAGTACTAAATCAGTACTGTTTTTATCAGTATTAAATTTCACAAACTGTAATAAGGAGTTTGTGAAACTCCTAGCCTCTCACTGCATGGCATATACTGAAAGGGACATCGAGTTTTCATACAGGAAATTAGCAGTCTGGAGGTTTGCTACAAAGCTGAAGAGAAAACTTATAAAACAAGGCAATTACAAAGCAAGGTGGACAGACTAAAGACACATATACCACAAGCTCCCTTATAGACCCTGATCACTATTCCAGGTCAGAGCAAGGAGCAAATAAGGCATGCAGATGAGAGAAAAAAGAATACCCCAGAGCTGGGCAATCTAAAGACTCAGTTATGAAGTCTCCAAGGAGACACTGCTGTGTTAACATTCAGATACGGGCGAACAACGGCCTCACCACTTACTAGATGTACAATCTTGGGACCTCTGAGCTTCACTCTTCACTTTGTAAAGACATATGAATAAGCAACTACCAGTTTCCAACTCCCTCTGCAAAATCCACTCCTTGAAACAGAATGGCACACAACATGTGCAAAATTAGAAATGATCTAAAATAATTGGTTCTGATGAAACCAGAAGGAAATCAAAGGAATAAATAATTATGTAGAAGGCTTATTACTATACCGATTTTTTTTAAAGCTTCAAAACCTCCTGGGAAGTAGCTATTATCCCCATTCAACAAGAAAATGGACATCAGATTCAAAGAACTTATGTAAGGACACCTTGCTCAAGAGTGACAGACTCTGCAGGCACCTGGACTCCAAAGCTCTCTCTTTGTTAACTCTTGACTGTGCTACTTCCCAGACTCTGCAACTGGACCCCTGACTCCTGTGTAGGACACACCCCGGTGCACACACGTGGATGGGCACAGGGACAGGAGGGACAGGCAAGGGAGATGTCTGCATACCGATGCTCACTGGTCTGATGGAGCCTAATACACAGTACTTAACGATCAGCATGCCTCACCAGTGCACACTAGTTGTGGGTGAGCGTGCAAGCATGCATTTGTAAAAGGGTTGAGGTCAGAGTCGGAGGACTCTGGCTACCATGTTTCATCCGAGGCATATTAACAACGCCTCATTGCCAAGTGAGTCCCAGCAGTGCTACCATCATCATCTGGGAGAGAAAAGCAGAGACCCAACAAAGGCCTCCCCAGAGGCTGCTCTCTGCCAAAGCTGATCCGGGTGTCAATAGAACTCACTGCCTTTGATGTAGCCAGTCCAGCTCAAATGCATCAGTCTCCTTTTTGCCCTTTCTCAGAAACAAGAAGAGGGTAGCAGGGAAGGAAAGCAAAGAAGAAAGGCAAAGGGAAAAAGCAGCACATACAAAAAGGGCCAGTGTTTGCTGCAGACCTCCAAAAGAAACCAGCCCTGGCACGTTTCAAAAAACCACCATATTCTACCATTTTGTGCAATTTAGTCTTGGCTGCAACTTAATCTCCCGATCTCATGACAGTGCGATCTGCAAGGCCCAGAAGGGAACACTGCAGGGGTGGAAGTCAGTCAGGCTTGTGAAGACCAGACATTTGGGGGAAAGTAGGCCATTCAAGCCTCAATTCTTCCTAGGCCCCACACTCATCCTTTTTGCTCTTCTCGTTATAAACAACGTCAAACAGTAATGGTTTCTGTACTTGATTCTTTCACTAAATTTAGGAAATGTTTATCTCAATTCCTTCAAAGATTTTTTTCTGTCCCACTCACCCTCTCTCCTCCCTCTAGAACTTCAGTTATATGCGCACTGCAGACCTTTGTAAAACTGTCCCAGGGGTCTCTGGGTTCTGCTCATTCTTGTTCCATCTCTTCTGATTAGATAAGTCTTATTGATCTAAAGGATCGGTGATTACTTTTTTTTCCTATTATTTCAGTTCTGTTAAGCATATCCTGTAAAAAATTTTATTTCAGATAATTTTTCTTGTTTCACACTTTTATTTCTGTGCCAAAATTGTGTAGCTTTTCATTGCAAACAGTTCTTCCTGAGTACAGTTAATACTAGCCGAGTACAGCAAGTACTAGGACATAGTAAATCCTCATCTGATCATTCTAAAACTTGGTCATCCCAGGATCGATCTCCATTGTGTTATTCTTTAGAATCGGTCATGTTTTCCTATTTCTCCATAATCTGAATAATTGTACACTGTACCCTGGATTTTGTGATGACTCTGGATTACTCTGTTCCTCCAAAGGATCTTAATTTTTGCTTGTTTTAGCAGGCAGTTAACTGAACTCACATGGCAAACTTCTGGTTCTTAGATGACAGCCAATCTCCATTCGGATGAAGCTGCAAATTTGCTGTCCCATTCATGTACAGGCAGCTTGAAAGTTCAATGATTATTCCTGGAAGGTGTGATTCTGGGTGATTTCTATTTTTCTACTTCAAGCCCTAAAATTCCCATAATGAGTTAATTTCTACATATTTTTGAATTTCCATAATAAGCACAAGTTATTAAAAGGATAAAGAGGATACTTACTTTGAAGGGATACTTAACGGTTAGTGGGTTTTGTTTTTCTCCCCCCGATAACTGCTTAAAGCACACGCCTTACCCCTTGAAGGGATACTTCTACCTGGCAAACACTCAAATCTCTTTTCATGACACGTTGACTTAGAAAGGTCAAGTAGGGCAGTCATTAAAATGAAGCAATGTAGTCACAACTCAAAGTCATCTCGACCCAGGGCTACAGTTCTGTATTGAAGGCAGACACAGTAAATGGAAGAGCCCAATATAAAAGCAAATCATTTTGTCTGTTGCCACGCAATAAAGGTCTGCACTGGGCAAGCCTGAGGAGAGAACCATGTCTAAGCAGAGGGACATTCCAATCACAAAGGAGCCAGGGACTACAACGAGCCACCGTGGTGCTGAGTCAGACAGTGTCCACCCACTTCTACTATGGCTCCGAGTCTGCACACAGATGACCGACCAGCTTCGCCCCACTGCTTCCCAAAAGAACGAAAGGCCCTCTCTTCTAATACACTCTTTATGGGCTCCCCCTGCTCTGTTTTAGGCCTTTAAAGGTCTAGAATGTATTTTCTTTAACTTCCTGTTCTCTAAAGCATCTGGCATAGTACCACACCACAACAGGCCCACAATAGCAGTGAGAAAAATCACTCACTTTCGAGGTCAAATAGACCTACCTTAGAATTCTAGGTGTGCCTCTTAACTATTTTAGATAAATTACTAGTGAAGATTGATAAAAATGCTGACGTCGATTATTTCTATGAGCTCTGAGCAATTCACTTAACTTCTCTAAACTTCAGGTTCCTGGTCAGTCAAAAAAAAAAAAAAAAGCAGATCGTACTTTGCTACAACACTTTCAGGAGGATTAAGCAGAAAATGTAAGTAGAAGCTTAGCTACAGTCGGTGCCTGGCACCCTATAGATAATAAATCCCAGTTACTGTTATAGGTGGTGACTGGAATGAGAAATACCTCTCCAGAGCCATAACCTTGTGGACCTTCCAGGGAAGGTTCATGAGCTCCGGAAGAGCTCACAGCCAGTAACTTCCCGTGAGGTGACGGGACTCACCCTGGCAGCAACAAACTGCAAACCTGAGCCGTAAGAAAACAAGAAAGTGGGGGCAGTATGTTTCCTGTATACTCTGAGGCACTGCAGTCCTTATTACTGGGATTCGGATTAACAAGGAGTGGTCAGGATTGGTTTTCATCTCTAACACCTTATTAAGAGTCATCTCCAACCCAGGGCAGAAAGGCCTGTTTAACTAAAATGTTCAGTGTGTATATCCGAGTGACTAAACAATTAAACACTTTTGATTTTGAGAACTTAGTTTAGAATGGAAAGGCAGAAGGGTATGATTCTTTACTCCAAAAATGACCTGGACTACAAAAAGGGCTTTTCTATTCTTCGAGATGCGAAGCAAGACAAAACGAGTAAGGAAGACCTAAAACCTAATGATCAGGTGGTGGTGTACAAAAGAGAATACAGCAAAGGAGTCCTTATCTATTTTATTTTCTCCTTTTCCACCAATGAGAATGAACTTCAGGCTACATGAACTAGAAGAAATAACAGCAAAGAAAAATTTAACAACCCAAGACATGAAGAAAGTGTCAGTGTCTGACTTAAAGGAGTTTGTCATAGGCCAAAGAGATACACTTTCTGAGTCCTAAAAGATTATTTAAGAATAAGAGTCGGAAGATTAGTGTGCAGTAAAAAGAAAAAATAGATTCCATAAACTGCAATGAACTGAGTTTATCTGAATATCAGACACACACTGGTGAACGGCTGGTCTGTGAGCCCCAGAAAGCGAAGCAAGAATCGAAAACCAGCATCAGTGACAAAGACGACACACCGGAGTTCCGTTTTTTCTTAGCAACCTTTTTCATCCACTGGACTGACAGCGTGTCTAAATTTCAACAAACACCTCCCATGATATCCAAATCTCCCATGATATTCTTGGGAGCAAAAGTGAAGAAATCTGGTGGCCTCAGATATATGATTACAATTCAACCACAATTCTCTCTCCTCCAGCACACAGTTCTGTCTGTGCTTCTAAAGCCACAGGCTGTGCTTCTGCGTTAAAGCAGGTACCGTTCTAGGAGTCTGGGGCAGCCCTGCAGGAGGAGGAGACTGTGCCCCAACTCCCACCACGGCCACCCCGCCCCAGTGATGGTTTCAGCAACAAGGTAAAACGAGTAACTGATGAACTTAGAGGAAACAAGGTTTCCATCATAGGTGAACGCATCTCTTCCCCATCCCACCTCTGTCCAAGACTGAGGAGCACTTTACCGAGGTCTGGAAACATCTAATGACAAAATGATTAAATATACAGACTATCTAAGAGCCATTAAGCATTCTAATATATTGGAAGTTAGACTGAAGATCCAAAATCCCTGAGTGGCTAAAATGAGATACACGAGAGGCCCAAGGTACAAAGATGAAATATGGATACAAATGAATCCAACACTGCTACATCCAAACACCCAAGTGAACAAAGAGAAGAGAGAAGACACCTATCATATTAGCATACATAGAATGAGCCCTGTGACTTTTGGTAGCCAACAATCTCTCCTCTGTAACAAGATAAATCAAGGTTCTTGGGTCAAAGAAGGGGATAATCTGGCTCAATTTCTTGATGGCTGTTAAGAGACCAAATGGGAAAAAGTGAATTTGCAATTCAGAGAACTTAGGTGAGTTATTCAAGATAAAAGTTATTAAATGCTCATGTCAAGATAATGGCTCAGGGTGGAAGGTGTGATGATAAAGTTGTAGAATCAGTGTGGTGGCTGTCACAGAACTCTGAATACACTAAAAGGCACTGAACTGTGTGCTTAACACAGCTATTTAAAAGAGAGTTAAGAATCAAACCAAGGGTCACACCCTTTTCCATTTTACTGAAGAGCTCTTTGTTTTTTAATTTATTAGTTTAAAAAGCAAAGCAGAGGCCCTGCCATTTCCCGACTACACATCCCTTGTTTTAACTACCCCTTTCCCCATTCCTTCCTTACAGTTTGGAAAGCAGAATCAAGAACATAAAGTCCTGTCAAGTAGCACAACAAAAGCCAATGAAGTCACGGAAACTATGGCTCAAGCCTTCCCACACGTTGTTTGATTTGGCCTTGACTTTGCTCCCAAACAAAAAAGAACTCTCATTTACCTGACTTGCATTTTCAAGGGTTTGCACGGTCTATAATAACAGTATCCAACGCATCCAACACAGAAGTTCAATGCCATCAGTCCCCACTATTCCGCAACTCCATTTTTCTATCTTCCTTACAGAATTATGGCTACTTCTATCCAGGTCACACAACTTTGTACTTTATACATATTAGAGTGGTACTTCTGTGACCTCTAATTACCTAAAGCCCACAGTCATTTAACATATAATCAGAGTTCCTACCACGTGCTAGGAGGCATACCAGGTACAGTGGAGACAATGCTGAGTCCTCTGAAGGTTCATCTATATTCTCAGAGGGCTCAGAGTCCACTGAGGGACAAACATCAAAGAGTCACACTAATAATACAAAGGTGCAGCAATATTACAAAGCGGAGGTACCTGGTCTTGTGGAAACAAGAGACAGGAGTTTTACCTGTTTGGGGAAGTGCAAGGGAAAGCTTCCCTGAGAAAGTGACTGTGCAGAGAGCTAAGAAACAAGCAGCCACCAAATAGAAGAATCTTCCAGGTACAAAGAACCTAGCAAAAGAGAGTAGGTGAATATGAAGGATTAGGAGAAAACAAATATGGCAAAAACAAAGAGAACAGGAGGGAATACGTGCAATGAGGCTGGGAGAGAGTGCAGGGGCCCGGCCATTTAGGGCCACTAGACCCCATCAACTATTTTGGTCCTTATTTTAAAAGTAGGGTCATGATTACATTTCTACTGTAAAAGAACCGCTTATTTACCTAGTGGACAGTACAGGGAACAAGGCAGGAAGGAACTGGATACAGGGATTCCAGCTGGAAAGCCATGGCAATAATTTAAGTAAGGGGGTACCAGGCTGGGGTTGGGGTGAGAGGGATGACCATGGAAGAAGGGGGCAGACGACAGATAGTAAGGATGTGAAACGCAAAGACTTTTGCTGATAAATGCACAGATAACTATAGGAAGTAGGAAGAAAGGCACACGAAGGATGACTCCTCGAGTTCTGCCTTGCATGACGCAGGCCGGCAGGGCGCCATTTATTGAGTGGAAAAGTGAGCATCGTGGGTTTACGCGTGCCTGACTCTTTTCCCAGCAGGACTTCTGGTTCTACGATGGTCACACAGTGGATCCCCAATACTAGTTAAGAGACTTGGTACACACTGGTGAAAGCTCTATCTAAATGACCTCCCCCTTTTCTGAAAAAGTCCAGCTGAGCAATAGAAAAACAGTTTTCACGAATCTCAATCTAAAACTTAGGTGAAGGTGAGTGACTATCACACTCTACAGTTCAGAAGGCACACCCCACACTAAAATACCAGGCGGAGTCCCCCCAAACGCCAGAGGGTGTAATGGCTTACCTGCTGGATTTCTGCTTCCCAGCACCATGTCCTTTCCCCAAAGCCCTTCTTTCTTGCACTAAATAATCACACTATTATAACATTTCCTGATAGAAATGGTAAAACACCAATTATCTTACTTTAATGTTGTTTTGTATACTTACTGCTAGGATACACTTAGCTTTTGAGACCTGTTTCTAGGAATGACAGTATCAAAGCCGCAAGGAAATGCTGATAAGAGAGTTCCTGTCCCCTTTATCTCACACAAAAGGCAGTGGGGCCCTAGGAAGGAACTCACTCAGCGGTGGCCTGGACTGGGATTCAACCCCTGACCATCCCTCCCACTGCTGCCACGAAAAGGTTTTCCAACGTAAAATATTCTCACTTATTCGATCCTTTCTGAAAATTTTGAATGATTACCTGATGCAATGGATTTTAAATTAAATTCTCTTCTTCAGAGCCCTTAGGAAGGGCTGAGCAGAGTGGGGAGGAAGAAAAAGGCACATTTACCTGGCCAGACAACCTAGGCAACGGACACTCTTGCAGCCCATTCCCTCGGCTTCAACCATCACTTACACGCAGACTGCTCTGGACACGTTCTGCACCAACCGCATCTTCTACACTCCCAGTCTCTGTCCTTCGTCTTCATTAATGGTCTCACTTCAAGCTCTCAGCAACTGTTCCCTTCTCCTTAACTTCAACAAACCCTGTGCATTTCACCTCTCCCGTGTCTCCTGGCCTGTCCCTGCTACCCAAGTCCTCACCCACTCCCTTAGACTGCAGCTTCCCTACGGTTCTCCCTGCCTCTGAGCGAAACCTGTCCTCCACATCATCCATCACAAGGTGGGTATGACTCTTGCACAATCTGGGTATGACTTGTGTGGCCATTCTTCTGATCGAATCCTTCGAAGCACCCCTTGTGTTTTCACGGTAAGGCCAAACTCTCCAGCCCCAAATGACTGTCTGCACCGTTACTGCCGGCTGCCATGACACCTCCAGCAACAGCAGGCTGCCCACTCGCCATGGCACTTGTACAACTAAGTCCAAATGCTCAGGAGGAAAAATGTTAGGTATGGTGGCATTATAATGAGAAAGATGCAAATAAGGTTTGGCCCTCCACAACCCTGGCTTAATTTCATCAACTGATTGAACTTTATTAATGACCTTTCTCCCCAAATCAGCACACAGGTAAGGACTACAAATAATGAAGGTTAGTCACAGTCTGTGGGAGCCTGAAGAAGATGCAGTTAAATGAATTCTCATCATGACAAGCAGGTAAAGCAGAATGAGATGATATCTCAGCACAGAAATCCTAAAGAACAGATTTCTTCCTTCAATGGTCACTAAAAATCCTAAGATGAATCAGTTTACTTTCTGTCTTCCGAATTAGAACACGTGGACCGGTTTTCTCCGGGCTGACTCCCAAGGATGCCACCTCAGCCTACCGCTCTCCCTGGGAGCTCTTTCCATGGCAAAGTGCCAAGCGATCCCCACTTTCCTTGGTATCCTATGGGCCTCAAAAGCAAGGCCCACAACTGTGCTGAGTATTCCTTAAAATTATCTACCACCTTTTAAAAACAACACAAATAACCTCAAGGCAGTCCATTCCAAAGAACTGTTTAATCAGATAATGTCCCAGTACATAAAGAGATCAGGGGACAAGGACTCTGATTGAGTAAACATATGGAAAATGAGGGAAAAGAAGTCATCTAAAGCCTTGAGTATTTTAGGGGGGAAAAGTTTAATAATAAAGTCTTAATGTATTTTAGGAGAAGACAAGACAGTAAATGGAAAAACACAGCCACGACCCTGTGCAAACTCTCCCTACCTTCATTCCCTCAGCTGTAAAACAGTTTTCAAAACAGCTATGATGACTGTACCATATGAAGAGTTAATGTCTTCTGTGTGCTGAAAGAACACTCCAGGGCAAAGCAGCCCAGAGGGAAGCCCCCAGGAAGTAAGACATCCCACGGGGAAAGCAGAAGGCCACCTGGAACAGAACCCACTCACCAGGAGGAGTTGCTGGGACCCTGGGGTTCACCTCAATGAGTCTTAACTGAACCGTAATCTATGTGGCCCCGTCTTCCAAAAAAAATTAAAAACCAGTTCAGTAGTCCCCACCTACATATTCTAAAAGGATTACGTTTTGTTGGTTACTGTTTTACTGAACCACTCACAGCTTTTCTTTCCAATTTTTCTTAACAAGTGAAAAGCAAAAACATCAATTCTCAAAGTAAAGATTTTCCTCTATAAACAACTTCTATGTAGATTTCTTGTGCAACCAAGTCAAAGAAAGGTTTGTTGGCTCTTATTAGAGTAAAAGAGATGAAAATAATCCACTTCGTATTTTCCTTTCAGGTTTCTTTTGCATACCTCCTAAACCACTTTTTATCATTGTGCGTGCTGATTAACTGGTCCAAACGTGTTAGGATGATCACTGGAAACTGCAACCTTTGGTTGTTTTCTGGGGTTTTTTTTGTTTGTTTTTAATGCGCTTGGTGTAGCAGTAAGAAGCTCCACTCTAGCCTGAGTTCTAATGCTCAGCGGAAACAAAGCATTCATCAGGAATAAATACAATTTACATAACAAGTAGTCGGCTCAGGTGGAAAGTCCTGAATCACTGAGCAACACAGCTTAGTGATTAACAGAGTAAGTTGGGTTAATATAAAGAATTCTTCTTTTAACTGTCCAGAGTCCAAACACTCCACCTCCCTCTGCACTCATTATACCCCCAAGTCTTGGCCTGAATCATCAGGTAAAAAAAAAAATTCTGCTGGCAAATGTCAATGAGGTAGAAAAAGAAAATTTGCTTGCCTGTACAAATATATCGGCCACCTTTCTGTTTCAAGATAGGATACTATGGCAACAGCAAAAGCAACAGATCAGAATAAGTCATGGTGTTTGATAAAGTGGGGGCATCAACAGGGAAGCCCTGGCTGTCAAGAAGGCCCTCTCTGTCAAACATCTCCTCAAGGAAGGAGGAAGAAAAGAAGGCACTGGGATCACAAATGTCCTCTTTTTCTCTCTCTCTCTCTCCAGCTCTCTCTCTCCCCTCCCCGCAGAAAAGGCAGACTACACTACAACTGATGCTTCATACCGACTAACCCAATGCAAATGACTTCATGATTTAGGGGTACTTAAGAGAAGACAGAGGGTTTTAAACACTGGTCCCTACGGCAGATATGTCTGACCATACCACAGACACGTATTTCATAGTTCCACTAACACAAGAAATCAGGAGTGCTGGTAGGCCATGGAAGGATCTTTGTGGAGGGCTAGTCCATTTCACAGAGGAGGAAACTGAGTGCCTTGCCTACTGATCCAATGCTATTACTTGGTGCTCAATACATTAAAATTGCTGATGGAATCAATCCAATCAAAGGACTTTCCCTTGTTAAGAACCCCAGCTCTCTCCTTTACCTTTCTGTTCAGCTAACACACACCACAGCCAAAACTAAGGCTCTCAAAGTTGAAAGCACAGCATTGAAAGAAGAGAAACAATCCTTAATTTGAGCAAGACATAAGGGAATCTTGGAACTTCTAATTTTGACAGAGAATAAAAGGGAGGCCAGGCCCATGAGCAAGAAAAGAAACAAAAGGAGAACTACGTGATCCTTTCTTCTTTTAAAGCCTTTCAAACCATTAAAAACAAAACAAAACAGGGTAACCATTTTAACCAAAAGATGCTTAAGTTTCCCCCCAGACTTTCAGATTATCACTCGCTAGGATGAATGACATCGGGCAAATTATTTCACCCAAAGCCTCTGAAAGAGAAGGGGGGAGGTAGGAAGGCTAGAGAGAGGGATCATTTTTAAATAGCACTTTAATATAATTGTAATACTTCATAGAGCTCTGTGAAGTATGAGGCCTGGCTTAAAACAGATGCTCATCAAATATTAGCACCTAACCTTTTCTCTTCCACGCAAGACAACAGGCCTGACTCCGTCAGTAAATCCAAATACCGTTCCAAGGGGCTGTGCTCTCCAGAGCCCCGATTCCAGCCCCGCAGAACTCGAAGTGCCGCTGTGCCAAGAAGGCAGGGATGGGGGCAGACAGCTTTCCTTCATCATTCGGTAATTTCGAGAGGTTTCTCTAATGAATATCTTTTACTTTTATGGTTAGAAATAACTGTTTGGAAAAAGAAAATGTTTTAAGAAGGGTTTCATCATTCTTGTGTTAGAACTATTTTTAACAAATGTTCAAGTTAGCTTACACTATCCTGGGCTTATCTGACCTGAACTGTGTGTTCAAATAAGATTTCATAATTGCTCCCAAGAAAGAAGATAACAGAGCAATTTCTTAACTAAATCTGAGCTGGCTAAAACTCTCCTCATTGTTTATAAAGACTCTGTAGATGTCTTCTTAACAGGATCAGAACCAAACAAAGCAAACTATGGGGTAAGGCCTCCCTACAGTGAGGCTAAGACCCAAGACCACCCCCTCCCCCCTCTCC
>PVKM010007815.1:0-40500 GCA_004027735.1 Carollia perspicillata | reverse complement strand
CACCACGCCCAGGGCTAGCGAAGCGGGTTTCCTCCTAAAATGGCTACAAAGCCGGCCATGCGGACCTCCCAGCGCGTGTTAGCAGCGCCGTGCAGTGCTGCGCCTGCGCCTGTGCCGGCCAGCCTCCCTAGCCTGCGCCACCACCCTAGTGATGGACAGCCCACTGCAGCCTCCAGCGCCTGGCTGGGGCGCCCGCCTGCAGTCAGCTGCTGGCCTGACCGGAGCCACCAGCTTGCGGGACTGCTCCGGGAAACAGTTCGCTGAGTCCTGCCCCACCCCCCACCCCCGGCCTGCCATGTAGAGGACACGAATGACAGCTCCGAATGACACTCGAGGCTGCCACCGTGGCTCTGGTGTTCAGTAACAGAAGGAAGTGGCGCTGCTTTCTTCCTGGCCCCCTCACCGGTTTCCTTGTCATTGGCGACCCTGAACGGTGGGTTCCTGGAGGGAATAAGAAACCGGACTTCCCACTTAAGGCTGGATTGCTCATGGTTAACACTTTATGTGCTCTAGGGAACCTTCAGCCCAACTGGGGGCCCAGGGAAGGAGTGATCAGGAGATAAACCTTAAATTAGTAAGATGTCAGTCTAAAAAGAATGAAAAAGCTATTCCAAGCTAAGAAACAGTATATGCAGTGAGCAACCCCCCAAGAAATTAAATTTAAGAAGGAGAGCAATGACAAAAACAACAGAAGGAATACTAGGCAGAAAAGGGCAAAGACAGTCCTGGGTTTGGGACAAATCCAGGCCTTTACTGATGATTAATGGTATTTAGTAAGTCTTACTATGTATTATAATTATATGAGTGTTTCATTCTCTACTAGCAACCACTGTGGTCAACATGTGTTAACACAGACCAGCAGCACTGTCTCACTTAGGAGCTTGTTCCAAATGCAAAATTTGGGCCTCATCCTATAGAACTGAAATCTGCATTTTAACAGTACCCCAGGGGAAAGTGTGTACACATTGAAGTGTAAGGAACACAGCTTTGACAAGTGGCAGAGAGAATATCTCCATTTGATTCCTCTTCATATTCAGCACATGTTTTGTACAGAGTAAGCTTTAATAACAATTTTCAAACTGAAGGATACGTTTACTACTTTTCTCACAAGATAATGCCACTTGGGCTTAAACACAGCCAGTGTTGGGGAACCACAAGTCACACAAGCCCACCCTTTCTGAATGAGTCGCTCTATTTATACAAAAGTTCATTTTTACGTTAGGTTAAAAACCCGCCCACTTATGTCCAACAAATCCACTGTTCTGTGCTCTGCCCTTAAACTCAGTTGTTTTGTGGCTCTTAATCAAAGACAGTTTGCATCAAAAGACACGATTATTCGGTAATGTTTTGCTTACCCCTGCCAAATCTTGACTGCTTACTTCCTAATTGGTTACATCTCCTCCCTTCCCCCCTTCCTTGCATCCTTTCCATAGGACTCTGAAGCAGTGCCCTTGAAGGGTGACACATTAAACTATTCAGAACTCCAGGGTTGTTTCTTCATGCCAAATAATGTCTCTGGTAGGTATTTCCTTACAGTGGCCAATCAGCATAGGAGAAGCAAGCAAGTATTAATTTTAGCTAATGTAAACTTATTAAGAAGATAAACTGGTTTTGTATAGCTAAATAGAAATGATTTTGGATTATCTGATTTGGGAGTGTTAAATGAGAAACTTTCACAGCCAAAAGCTTTTCTGAAAGAGAGGGCTTATTGAGCCAAATAGTAGCCAGAATAGGACCAGGTCCTGGGGCATGCCATCTGAACCATCAGCAGCAGGAGGAGTAGGTGGAAAAGACAAACATGTTTGTGATGTTGGAGTTGCTGGGCTCCTTTATACCACAAGTTTGGGGAAGAAAAATGTAAGTTGTTTTAAAAAAATTTACACTACTATAGATAAATGGGGTGGTGTGGGGTTAATGCTGGACATGGCCCATACCCCTGGCCAGAGGGAATGTGTATTGTCCTGAGGAATGGAATATAGTTCCCTCCTTATCTTCCTTGAGGATGGGTTTCCTGCCTGGTGACTGCTTCTTGACCTTTCCGTCCTGCCTGTACACACTGATGTAATGTGATTCCAGACTACATGCAGGTTTGTGCAACTTGGACCCATGACACCTTTGTCTAGAGCCCCTTATACTGAGCCGCAGACAGGGGTGGGTGGGGCTTGGGGGAGTTGTCCTGCTTTGCCAATTTGTTGCCATAGGTGCTCCCTGTAATGTGAGTAATAAAGGCTGTGTCTTCTCTATGAGGTCCTCCTTGTGATTTTTTCGGTTCATCCAAACGAGTGGTTGAGATCCCCCGGCTTGACCTCCTGCATTACATTTGGTGTAGGCAGCAGGATTCAGATACCCCCCCAAAATCCCCGAGTTTAGTTGACTGTGGACAACACTATGCCGATTGGGGAGTTGCTGGGGGGAATCCTGGGCTGGCCAGAAAATTCTGTGTAGTTTAAGGTGGCAGACCTTCTTGATTCATGGGGACCACCGCGGGACTGGGGGTCACCTCTGAAACTCCCGTTGGCATCCTACAGGCCTTGCAGCATGTAGGAGCACATTGCGCTCTAGGGAAAAATAGAAACCTCTGCCATGTTACCACTGCCTTTGTTTGGCTGATGCTGCCAGCGCTGCAGAATATGACTGAGAAGCAGATAGAGGCAGAGACACACGCTGCACATTTAGAAGAAAGACTGGAACTAGAAAGGGATATGTGTCTTTTACCGGCAGAGAATAAGAACATCTTAGGGAGAGAGTTAGAAAAGACCATTGAGCAATTGCAGGACCTAGCATGCCACTCACCAGGGTATGGGGGTGGGGGGGTGGGGGCTAACTAGCACCCACCCGTATATGAGTAATTGTGGCACAGTATGATCAGAATCCCCGCAAGTGGGATCCTATGGTTGAAAGCGAAAGTGACTAGATGGAGAGATCATTGTGGATGAGGACAGGGAGGATATGAAGGTAGAAGAAGGAAAGTTTATGGCTCATCCTATTATGACCCAGAAGATTAAGACCCAATAGCCATGGGTGCCATAGGGTGTTCAAACGCCACCTTCCCAGCAGACCTTGAATACCACGGTGTGCCCACATACCCCCACTAAACTAGTAGAGCTGGCTGCAAACTTCAGACAGAGGTGTTTGAATCAATTGCAGGGTGGCTAGTGTGGCTGTGGGAAACAGGGGCTGATGGCATTTTGGTTACTGGGGATGATTTGAAATATGTCTTCTGTCACCACCCATCCCTCTTTAGGATCCATGGGGCCAGAACTCAAGTTACCTTTCTCTTGTGGCCAATGGCTGGCTGCTGAGCAGTGTGGCCTAATGAGAAAGCTCTACCCTTTTCTAATCCACACTGGACCAGTTTATGGGAGCTCTAGCCGTTCATCCGGGAACTAGGCATGGGACATGCCATCTAAAACCCACAGTCTAATGAGCCAGATATGGAGAGGTTTACTACAGGAATGAGGGATCAGGTTGTGCAGACAGTGCCTCTGAGTTACTTCGGCACCCTGATACCTATTTTGTTCACCAAGGTGGGTGATCATGTACAGGAAATAGCACACAGTTGGTGACTTAAGGAAGGTAGAACTACTGAGACACAGAAAGGAATATGACCTGTAGGGAAAAAAAGGACAAAGAAGGAAAAAAAGGGAGAGAATTTAACTGTGAAAAGTAAGCAGAAAGGCCCATGTGAAGCTATTCCACAAACAGCTATGGAATGACCTAGCAAAGACAAAATAGACAAAAAGCCTAACTGTGTCCTTATTAGCCTGTGGCAGCAACCGAAACCTGAGCAACAGTTCCAACCTATAGGGATATCCGTGCAAACGGTGGAATGGACATCGTCCAACGAAACAGTCCCATCAGCACCCCCAGAGCCAACACCCTGTTTGGCTAACTTTATGGCTGCTCCACTTGTAGAGTTGCTACTGGCCTACCCAGAGGATGACCCATGGGGAGGGACCTTTGCATAGGGGGATGGCCGAGGGACCTGCTTACAGGGACCCAGTGGGGACTGGAGGCCACATGTACAACTTGCTATTTATTGGCCTCCAAAGAATGAACAAAGAGTGTTGGCTTTAGCTGATACTGGTACAAAATGTACTCTTATTTATGGTAATTCAGAGAGGTTTAGAGGACCCAGAATGTCATTGATGGCTATGGAGGACAATCTATTCACGGGAGCTGTGACATTAACCCTTGAGATAGGGCATTTAACACCATGCCCCTGTAAGGCATATGTTTCCCCTATTCCAGAGTATGTCCTAGGAATTGACATTCTAGCCAGCATGTACTTATAGACCACCGTGGGTGAGTTTTGCCTCCGAATACAGGTTGTGAAGGCTGTTTTTTTTCCTTTTTTTTTGGGGGGGGGCATGCCAAACACTGCCATGTGTCACCTCCCACTCCCCATAGAGTAGTGGCCACCAAACAATACCACCTTCCAGGTGGCCATAAGGAAATTGGGGAGACCACAGAAGAGTCAGCTAGGGAGAATATCCTCAGACTGGCACACAGCCCTTACAACTCACCTGTGTGGCCAGTCCAAAAACCAGAGCATGGCACATGACTATAGATATAGGGAACTAAATAAGGTAATTCCCCCTCTCTTTGGAGCCATGCCTAACATAACTAGCCTACTAGACCAGCTCATCCATGAGCTGGGCACATACCATTATGTATTAGATTTAGCCAGTGCCTCCTTCTCAATAGGCTTACATCCCAATAGCCAGGATGAGTTTGCCTCCACCTGGGAAGGCCATCAGCGGACATTTATTGTTTTGCCCCAGGATTACTTGCATAGCCCTACTGTTTGTCATGGCCTTGTGGCTGCATGGACTATGCCATCCTCTATGACACCGCATCATTACATTGATGACATCATGCTAACCTCTGATTCCCTTACAGAGTTAGAACACTCTGCTCTTCTGTTGTTGGCTGAGGATGGGCAGCAGATTCCAACAAAATCCGGGGACTTGGATTGTCTGTCAAATTCTTGGGTGTTGTTTGGTAGGGTAAGACAAAGGTGATGCCTGCTGCCATTATAGATAAGATTCATGGTTCCCCATCCCCCAAAAGCCAAAGCTATTATAGGAATTTTTAGGGTTGTTAGGATATTGGCAGGTTCTTATACCACACTTAGCTCAGCCAGTGTGCCCTCTATATCATCTAACGCACAAAGGAGCCACCTGGGATTGGGGGGAAGAGGTTGACCAGGCCTTTAAGGCTGCTAAACAAATGGTAAAGACTGCAAGCACTGGGGTCATAGATCAATCTCAGGTATGTAATTTGGACACACATGTCACCTCTGAGGGCTATGCATGGGCCCTCTGGCAACAGCAAGGAAGCACTAGGGTGCCAATTGGCTTCTGGTCCCACTGGAAGGGAGCAGAGGCTCCATAGAACCAAGTGAATGCTGTTTGTGAAGCTCTCCTGTCCACTGAAGCCATCATGGGACCTGCTGAGGTTTGAGTACATACTACTTGCCCCGTTGCTCGTTGGGTACAGGATCTGGTAAATTGACCCAAGAGCTCAGTAGCACAGACGGCCACTCTGACAAAGTGAAGTGAATGTCTCCAGCAGAGAAGTAAACTGGCGACGAGTTCTCTGTGCAAAGAATTGCAGCAGCTCCTGGGCCCGGTTACTTAACAAGATGCAGACACAGAGGTCCCCACTCCCCTTCCCATGCCTGGACCTACTATTAAGGAGGGATGAGCCTCTGTACCTGAGGGTGCCTGGTACACTGATGGCTCTTGCCAGGGCCAGCTACCCACTTGGAGGAAAGTAGCCTATCAGCCCAGCATGGACAGCACGTGGATGGAAGATAGCTTAGGACAAAGTAGCCAATGGGCCAAGATGAGAGCCATCTTGATAGCTATAACCCGAGAACCAGGGCCAGTAGCAATTTGCACAGACAGCTGGGCAGTGTACAGAGGACTGACTCTATGGTTGCCCTGTTGGCAACAAGATGACTGACGAGTGGTTTGACGACTCATAGGGACAGGACCTATGGAAGGACATTTATGAACAGAGTCTGGAAAAGGTAATAACCCTTTACCACATCAATGGACATCAACCTCTCTGCAGCCCAGGCAATGCTGAGGCCAATGACCTGCTCCACATATGCTGGCTAGGAGAGGCTCCAGCAGAAGACATGGCTGAGCGGCTCTACAGAAAGATGCATCATGCAGAGCAAAAAGCTCTGTGGGAAGTGGTAAAGGCTTGGGGCCTTTACCGCTTCATTACTGCAATGTAGTCACTGCCTGTTGGCAATGCAGCATCTGTGCAGAGAAGCACCTTTGCCAGCTACCCCAAGGTACTGGCGGGCAACTACATTGGCCCCCTACCACTATTCAAAGGCTCATGCTATGCCCTGACGTGTGTGGACATGGCTACTGGCTTGCTGCAGCATACCCCTGCAAGCAGGGCACACAGCAAGCCACCATTGAGGCCTAAAACAGCTCTGTGCTGCCTATGGGACCATGGACATCATTGAAAGCAACCAAAGCACCCATTTTGTGGGATATCAAGTACAAGAATGGGCAGTTGCCCTCAATATAGATGGGAGATTCCATCTTCCAAACAAGTCTACTGGAGCTGGCCTCATGGAGAGAGGTAACGGCTCTTGAAAGATGCTCTGAAGACTGACTCTGGCTCATTCCAGGACTGGATGAACCATCTTTCTGACTGCCTATGAGCTTTAAACAAACAGCCTGGCATAGGACAACCATCTCCTGTCAACCTCAGTAGACCTTGGGTGGCACCTATCTGCCTACAATTAAGCACCCAGGAGGCTCTGCTGTGCCCTGGCCTGGGCAACAAAATAACATGCTCCTGCTTGTGCCCAAAGACATACCCCCTGGGAAAAGTACCCTCACCTGGCCTTGGCAGGCACAAGTAGAGTCCCATTGGTGTTCCTTGATGGCTCCTTGGGGAGAGGGACTTGTAATGGGGTTATGACTAGCACCCATGGTAACAGCTTCCTGGCCCCTTTCCCTTGTTTGTTATAACCCACAGCAGACCTCACTTCCTAAGGAACTTACATAGCCTCAGTGTGTCAGGTACACATACCTTCCTTGGCCCTTCGAGTACATAAGGCCCTTAGTCTAGGTCCAGGTAGGGCATGGTACCAAGGGCCAGGGTGGCATCCACTGGTTAGTGTACTGATGTTAACCGAAGACCAGACTATTGCTTGTGTGCTGCCAGACTGCCAAGATCTGCCTCTACTAGTTCCTATTAAACATCTCTCTTATCACCCCTACATTCTGCTCTGAAAACTCCTTTCTACAGTGGGCTGGTATGCTAGCAGCCATCAGCCGATTGCTCCAATTGTTGGGTCTGCACTGAATTTTCCACTGCTGCCTCAGCCGACCTACCATGATTGGATGCACCCTGTGAACCAAACACACCGGGACTGGCTGCAAGGCTGGAAGGCACCCAACCCCCTCTTCAAGCAGATGTGCAACAAGGTGTTTTCCCTCATGAGAGAACAGGCTAAATGCAGCAAGTCATGGCTCATGTACATAGTTTGAGATGGTGTGGGATGGCTGTAGCTTTATAGGTAGAAGTATGACAGCCCATACCCATATGTATTGAACACAAAAATATGACAGCAAATTAAACTGTTCAGCTCATGGGCTGGATGCCAGCAGCCCTATGCAAGAATATTACAATACTGACTGCTACAGACTTCTGGGGACAGTGTACTAATGGGACACAGGCCCATCCCATCCCATGGGGAGCCCTGTGGGCCTCTGGCCAATATGGTTGGCCTTATCTCCCATTTAATTGGGCTGGATGTTGCACCTGGGGAGGAGCATATATCCCAGGACAGGTATTGAATACTCATCCAGGTGTCCCTCAGAGTTGGGACTTATTTCAGGCACATATTGAGTAAAGCATTCTGACTGGTGGTTCTACACACTAGCCCTTTTTGTGCCCCCTGTAGGCATTATTTTTACCCTGAAGACATTAAGTTCCTAACAAATCCCACTGCAATAGCCCTTAGCCATAGCAAGCATGCTATAGCCCTTATTTCTGAAGAAATAACTCAAATGAGGAAAGTTGTGCTGTAGAATACAATGGCATTAGACTGACTTACTGCTGCCCTGGGGGTACCTGTGCCATTCTGCACACAGTGTTGTGTATATATTCCTGATAACACCTACAATGTATCCCAAGCATTAACTGCCTTAGGAGCTGAAATCAATCACGTAGGCCATAGCTTCTGATTCCTTTATGACCCCTTTGATGACTTGGTAGAATTCTTTAGGTTCTTGGTGGTGTACCCTCCTCTTAAGTCTCTTTGGTTTCTGCCTTGTGCTTTGTAGTCTTGGGGTGTAGCCTTTACTGTATCTGTGGTATATGGATGCAGCCAACATGCTCACCACACAGGTCCCCGATCAGAAGAATTAGTGCAAAGAATGTGAAGTGGAAGAGCAATGTTGGGGTGGAGTGTGGAGTTAATGCTGGACACGGCCCTTCCACCACCTGTGGCAGAAGGCTGGCCAGAGGGTCTCTGGCCAGGAGGAATGTGTATTGTCCCATGGAACAGAATGTAGCTCCCTCTTTATCTCCCCTGGGGATCAGTTTCTTGCCCAATGACTGCTTCTTGCCCTTTCCTTCCTGCACACACACACACCCCAATATAATGTGGCTCCAGGCTACACACAGCTTTGTGCAACTTAGACCCATGCCACTTTTCTCCAGAGCCCCTTTTAATGAGCCTCAGACTGGGGTAGGTGTGGTCCTGCTTTGCCAATCTGCCACCATCAGTGCTCCCTGTAATGTGTGTAATAAGGGCTATGTCTGCTCCATCAGGTCCTCCCTGTGGTTTTTTTCAGTTTATCCGAATGTGTGATCAAGATCTCTGGGCTCAACCTCCTGCATTACAGGTGGGAAAAGGTGAAGGGGGCTAGTTCTGGGGTAGGTGCACAGTCTATAAGAAAGAAGTGTTTGCTTTTTAGGCATAGTTGTAGGCAACAGTCTAGAAAGATTATGCGTAGCAAGATGTGGAGATGTAGGTGGCCAGTTATACTAGATGTTCTTCTGCTGGCTATTCTCTTTAAATAATTGTGGAAATAGCCACTTAGAAGTTAATTCAAAGTTTCAACATTCATTCAGGAACATAGATGGTTTTTTTGACATTTCTTTCCCTGCAATTGTTAACTGATTAACCTCTCTTGTCTCTTCTTTCCATCCTCTGGCATGCTATAATTTAATTTAGGTATCTCAGAATTTTTTTTTCTTGTGTTGGAGTTATCCATGGCACTGTTCTACTGTAACAGCACTTGTAAGTCAGTCCACAGTTAATAACAAAAGTCAACTCTGCATATTGCATGTTTTGGGCATAGAACAAAAATACTTTGTCACCATGGGAAGGATTAATTATTTCTCCCTAGTCTCAAGCTGTTTTTTTCCTTAGACACAGAAATTACTATGTATGGAAGCAAGATCTCTTAACCAATATCAGTATAATGGTTTCCTTTGCTATGTACAAGCTTTCAGTTGTAGTTTGATGTAGTGCCACTTGTTTATTTTTGCTTTTGTTGCCTTTGCTTTTGATGTCAGATATAAACAATCATCACCAAGACCAATGTCAAGGAGTTTATCCCCCGTGTTGTTTTCTATGAGTTTTATGGTTTTGGGTCTTATGTTCAAGTCTTTAATCTGTCTTGAGTTAGTTTTTGTGACTGGTATAAGATAGGGGTTCAGTTTCATTTTTTGCAGATGGATATTCATTTTTCCAATACCACTTATTGAAGAGACTCTCCTTTCCCCGTTTTGTGTTCTTGGCACCCTTGTCAAAGATTAGTTGACTGTGTATATCTGGGTTTATTTCTGGGCTCTCTACTCTCTTCCATTGGCCTATGTGTCTGTTTTTATGCTGACACCATACTGTTTTGTTTACTATAGCTTTGTCCTATAGCTTGAAAACAGGATGTTTAATTACCCCAACTTTTTGGTTCTTTCTCTTGATTTATTTATTTTGCTCTTTGAGGTCTTTTGTGGTTTCTTATTTTTGATTTTAAATAGCTTTTATATATGCTGAGAAGTGATAGTGAACTTCTTACAACCTGCCTACCCAAAGGAAGAGGGACTGAATTCAGCATCCAGAATTTTCCCCACATGTTACCATAATCCTGTTTTTCAGATTCCGAAGGATTTGCTTATGAATTGTATCATGCAATCTCTGAAACTGGCCTGTAAGGATAGAGAGATGATCATATCTCATTTTATAAGTGAGGTTCAGGTTAAATATTTAGCCAGGAATTTTGAAATAATATGTATAGTTCATTTATATTAACAAACTTTGATGGAAGGCCTAGTACTTGCTGGGCCTAGGCTAAGTAGTCCCTTGCTATGGAGTTGTTCATAATCTGGAAATCTCTAAGGACTCCACTATGACTCCAAATAGGTATGACCTCAAACCTGATAATTATAGACACATAAATATTTATAGGTGACTAAACATCAACTGTAAATTTCCTCCAAAATTATAAACTTACATTATTGGAAGAATTAGTGTATCAATTAGCACCTTTATTAATATGCATTAATTGAGCACATAGTATGTATACAGCATCATCACATGAGTATTGATTTTGTGCAAATAGGCAGATATCTGTACATTGTATGCCTTGGGGCAAGCATCTTTATCTTTCTAGTTGTAAATTTTCTCATATATAAAATGAGCATTATGCATGTGATCAGTAAATCCAGGATTAAAGTTGAAGACATCAGTATGAATTCATGTTTAGTTTAATGTAGATACAGATGGATACATGAAAATAATTATAAAGTATGTATTCATGGGTTAATATAGACATGTACATTTACAAGATCTGTCCTTTGAAGTGCATAGGAGCAATGACAACTCAGTAGCATCAAGCACACCTAGCACCTACTTTTTAGTTTCCCACCGTATTGTGTAATCAAAGGAACCAGGAGAAATGGGAGAAATGGCTGCTTCTAAGACTGGACAGGGAATATACAAGACAGTCAGGAGGATCTTATAGTGCCAGAAAGTAAAGAAATATTTAAAAACAAACAAACAAAAAGAACCCCAGTGGGGGTATGTCAAAAGGACACAGGAGTCAATGAAACAGTTCCTAATGGCTAAAGCTAGGGTAATTTGAGAAATGAAGTAAGTAATTCAATTTTGGATTATAACCCAAGTTGTAAAATAAATATATGTGAGTCCATACTATTATAAATGATTAAGTGAGTGAATGGGGGAGAATTCTTCCCATACAAAAGAATTACAAATCTTTATGTAGCTCCTTTGGCTGAGCATAGTAACTTCCCTCCAAAGAGTACTGTATGGAAAGGGGGAAAGAAGAATGTGTAGTGGAGAAACCTGACAAGCACTACTTTAAGGTTATCAAGGTTAACATCATTAGTGATAAATATAATAGTATGTACCCTTGATGTGAGGGAAATAGCACTTTGCCTCAGAGGTCTTTCTTCCCACAAAACCATAATCCCAGCTTACTCAGACCATCGCAAATATCAGAGGAAAAAAATCAGACAATCACAAACTAAGGGATATTCAACAAAACATGTAACCAGTTCTTTTCAAAATCATAAATGTCATAAAAAACAAGGAAAGTCTGACACACTGTCACAGTCTATAGGAACCTAATGATGAGAAGTAATGTGGTATCCTGAGTGAGATCCTGTGACAGAAAAGAACATTAGGTATAAACTAAATAAATCAGGATAAAGTATGGAGTCTAGTTCTTTTAAAAAGTGTCAAGGTCCTGAAATACCACTAAAGACTCTTCAAAAGTTAGAGGAGATTAAGGATACAATAAGTAAATGTATTATGGGATCCTGAAGTTGATCCTAGAGGAAATTAGTGGGAAAAGCAGTGAAACTTGAATAAGGTCTGTGGTTTAGTTAGTTAATAGTATTGTATCAACGTTAATTTCCTTAGTTTGGTAATTGTGGTAATGTGAAATGTTGTCTTTAGGGAGCATGGGTACAGGGTATAATAAGGAAACCTTCTGTACTATTTTTGCAACTTTTCTGAAAGACTGAAATCAGACTAAAATAAAGTGCTTTTAAACATTATTAAAGTAATCAAAATAATAAAGTACATGAGGAAGTCCAGTGGTATGATTTACAGTCAGAAGATGCTTCAAATGAGAAAATTTGTACCCAAGGAATGGAGGGGGAAAAAAGAGAGCTTTAAAATAAGTTTACTTAAAATCCTCAAGGAAGGGAAAATACTAGTGTGAGTACCCCGGCTTCAGCCCACTTCTCACTCCAACCCAATTTTCCTAAGTCTGGTAGAGAGCAGAGCACAATAAAGACCTCAGGTCAGGTTAAGGCCTCACAAAGAAAAACAGGACAGGTCTTCCTCACTTTTTGGCTAGTCAGTGGTTTTCAATCTTTACTATGCATCAGAGTTACCTGGAGGGTTTATTTAAACATAGATGTCTAAGCCACATGCCCAGATCTTCTGATTCAGTATGTCTGGGGTGGGAGTCTTAGAATGTCTATCAAGTTCCAGATGGTGCTGATGGTTCTGGTTCAAGAACCACGATTTGAGAAATGCTGGGCTAAAGAAGAGTCTGGAGACCAGTGTTGGAGACCCATGATAAAAAGCAGTGTTCAGAAAAGAGTTAGCTAACTCTGGCCTGGTTTACTTGTTTGGAGCATCGTCCTGTACACCAAAAGGTTGCAAGTTTGATCTCTGATCTGGGCACATACCTAGGTTGAGGGTTCAGTCCCTGATCTGGGCATATATGGGAGGCAACCAATGTTTCTCACATTTCTCTCTCTCTCTCTCTCTCTCTCTCTCTCTCTCTCTCTCTCTCTCTTTCTTCCCCCCCCCCTTCCTCTCTTCCTGTCTCTCTAAAGATCAATGAACATGTCCTCAAATGAGAATTTCAAAATAAATAAATAAAGTGTATTTTTATAAAAAAGAGCTGGCTGACTTTGAGAACCATAATAATGCTTCTCATATCCTGAAAATAAAATAAAGAATCAAAACCAATCAAGATGCAGGGGAACAAATCTCCTATACAGAAGAATTCCAAATAACTTATGTAGATACCATCCCCTCAAGGAAGTGGAGCAAAATTCTAGGCCTGAGACTGCTTATCCTTGGGAAGGCCAGCTTCCAAGTTTGGCCTATGGCTGGTGTCTAGGAACCTGGATTTTGGGAGGATTCTTAACCATCCTAACTGATAGAGAGGCTCACTGTGCCTAATCTGTTCATATACAACCAAATGGTTTATGCTCAACACCTGCTTTTCTTCTGATGTGTGCAAGTTAGAGGGTGCCTAAGTGACTAGCCCCCAATAAAAACCTTGGACACTGAGTAGAAAGAGGCAAAAATCTTTTGACTGCTTTTGTTTTCTTAGAGGAAAAAAGAAGCAAGGTGATTAGCTGAGTATGAGAAGGGACAGGTTTAAGGTTTGAGCAGGCAGAATTTGTGAAATAATCAACTAGGAGAGTAGAAGAGGGAATTGAGTAGAAAAATGAAGTGGGATTGGCAGGTAGCACTGAAGGCTCACTTTGGTGGTCTTGAATTTAAGGTAAGTCATTATAGCGGTATTCTTCTGTTGCCATATTTAGCTGTTTTAGTGCAGGCACATAACTAAAGGTACTGTTTAGCCAAGCAGGTTTGGGGAGGAGGGGCGAGGAACTGAGAGTACATGGTAGGGTGTGATTATGTTAGACTATGGACTTTAAACCTGGTTGGCTGGGAAGTGAACACAGGACACATTGACAGAGGGCCCAGTGGAGTCTAAGAACTATTGGGGTTGGAATGAATGAGCTGAAAAGATAAGAGAGGTTTCGAAGAGTGGGATGCTGGGAATTGAGATTTTGGTAGTGTTAGAGTTATTGGTAATGACAATGTCTTAAATATGACCATGGGTGTAAGTAGCTAAGGTGAGGTAGGTTATAAAGTCATCGGAGTGAGAAGGTCATTAAATTGAGAGGCCAGGTGGCAGAGTGTTAGAGTTCTGCTTCACATTCAGACTCATTCTCTCTTCCTCTTTAATAACACGACTTTGAATTTTACCTGGACACACTGCCTCTCTTTGAAAAGGCACATTTTTTTGGTCTCCCTTGTAGCTAGGTGTATGTAACTAAGTTCTGGTGAGATTCTAGTAGAAATGTTATACAGAACTCTTAATAAGTCTCTCTGAAAGAAAAGGGGTGTGTTCCCCTACATTTCTTTCTTCTGTGTAATGTTCATATAACAGCAAGAGCTCCAACAACCATCTGGGACCATGAGGTAGAAACCACATACTGATAGTAAAACAGAAAGAGGAGCTATGGAGCTGTTATGACATCTCAGGACTATCTTCCTCCAGACTTTTTTATATGATAGGAAAATAAACTTCAATCTTGTCTAAGCAGTTGTTACTTTGGATTTTCTATGTTATATGAGCTGAACCTAATCCTAATACATTGAATTGGTGAAAGTAATACTGACATAAATATTAATGTCAACTGTAGGAGTAATTATATACAGAGGCAGAGAGTTTGGTACTAAAACCTTCACTGAATGAAGGGAAGTCAAGGGAGGTCCGTAAATAACTTCAAACAGGAGAGGTAGTAGGGTACTTCAAAAAGTGGGAATTTAAGAAAGCAGGGAGAAACAACCATGAAGATCAAAGCAGCAGTGAGAACCAAGGAAGACATTTACCATGCCTTTTATGCCTGTGTTAAGACACTGACTTTTTAAAGCCTGTGTTTGGTTGAGGAAACACAGTATACCTCATTTTATTATGCTTCAATTTGTTGTGCCTAACAGGTATTGCATTTTTCACAAATTGAAGGCAAGACCCTCCTTCAGCAAAATGATTGCAACTCACTTTACTGCAGTATTTGTTTTATTATGGTGGTCTGGAACTGAAATCACAATATTTCTAAGGTATGTCTGTAAGTTATAGGCAGGAAATATCACTGGTGTCTCAAACCAAACTGGACATTAGAGATGACATGCTGACTCAGATCAGTGACCTATCCCAGAATATTTTCTGGAACAGGCTTGCCCCACAGACATTTCAAAATGTTAAGCACACCTTAATCTCCCTCATCATTTTTTATAAAAGTATTCACATTTATGTATGTATGTATATATTTATAGGTGTATTCACTATTCTATTTAATCCTTTAAAAGTGCATTCAGCCCAGGCTGATTTGGCTCAGTTGATTAGAGCGCTGGCCCATAACGGAAAGGTTTCAGGTTTGATTCCTGGTCAGGGCATGTACTAAGGCTGCAGGTTTAATCCCTGGTCCTGGTGCCTAAGGGAGGCAACAGATCGATATTTCTCTTGCATGTAGATGTTTGTCTTTCTCCCTTCCTCTCTCCCCTCCTCTCTTTCTAAAAGCAATGAAAAAATGTCCTCACTTGAGGGTTAAAAACTCACATTCATACTTTTACCTCCCATGTTGAATTTATTCATTCAGTTAATTAATCATTAATTTACTCAATTCATATTATGTTTTAGGTGGCATTAGCAATATATAGATCAATTACAAAGTATCTTCCTCCAAGGAATTTACTACTTCAGGGAGGAAACAGGAGAACCAAGTGATATTATATAGTATGACGAAGATATTCACCAAATATAATTGAGCAATATACCAGGTGCAATGACAGCAGAAAAGAAGGTCACCTATCTTATATTGGGGATCAGGGTTTCCTGGAAGATAACAGAGGAAGTAAATCGTGAGGGTGAAATGAACACTAGTCCTGCTTGGCACGTGAAGAATTTACCAAAGTGGGGTACAGCATAAGAATGTGAACACAGGTGTGGAAAAACATGGCACTTGGAAAATTTCAAGTAGGCAGGCTGGAAGATATTTTCATACTGCTATATATTAAATTACTATTGACAAAAGTAACAGGGCACAGAGCTGTCAGCCTGTTCTCTATTAATGTCTCTATTTTGCTTGTTAGTTCATTTTGTTCATTAGATTCCACATATGAGTGAAATCATATAGTACTTGTCTTTCTCTGGCTGGCTTATTTCACTTAGCATAATGTTCTCCAGGTCCATCGTGTTATTGCAGAGGTTAAGATTTCCTTCTTTTTTGTGGCTGAGTAGTATTACATTGTGGAACTGTACCACAGTCTTGTTTTTAATCAACTCGTCTACTGATGGACACTTGGCCACTGTAAAAAACACTGCAACGAACATAGGGGTGCATATACTTTTCAAATTAGTATTTCAGATTTCTTTGGATAATCCAAAAGTGGAATCGCTGGGTCATAAGGCAGTTCCCTTTTTAACTTTTTGAAGTAGTTCCATACTGCTTTCCACAGTGGCTGCACCAGTCTGCATTACCACCAATGGTGCACAAAGGTTCTCTTTTCTCCACATCCTTGCTAACACTTGTTGTTTGTTCATTTATTGATGATGGCCATTATGACAGGTGTGAGGTGATATCTTATAGTAGTGTTCTTTAAAAAAATTTTTTTTGTGGTTGAGATGTTTTATTGCACCTTTAGCGACTGGTTTGGAAGAGCAGTCACTGCACCTGGTGTAGTGCCCTGCAGAGGAGGTCGTCTCAGGCCTAGCCCCTGTAGCCCAGACTGGACTGAGCCCCCAGGGCCTCCTATGGAAAAATGGCACATTACCTGGCCCTTTTAGCCTGTGATTACCAATAAGATAATCACAACAAAAATAAAAAGTCTTTGTTCAGTGTGGCGGATCCTGGCCTGCAGGATCTGTGTATGCTGTGGCTGCTTGTGAACAAATACACACGAACAGAAGTCCTGTGGAGAAAATGGGACGGCATGACCACTCTCTGAGGGGGGGGGGGGGGGGCGGTGAGAGGGCTAGAGACCCCAGTCCCTGCCTGGACAAGCTTTTATTGCTTCTCTGGGTACTTTACATGGAGTGTAGTCCTCATTTACTATGCACAGGTTCACTGCAGGGGATTACCTTTTACAGATAACAAAGGAAAGAATGTTGCTAATTACTTCAAAGAGAAGGATGTTGGAGACCAAGGGGGAAAGTGGTTCAACAGGTCACATCCATACTTGGGAGGTTTAGCTCAGATTTTAGGAAGTTGCAGTTAGCCCTTGCTGCCTCAATTCAAAGCAAGTCTCATAGCAGTCTAGGTACAATGCAAGCCTGATTCCCCACTGGAAAACCTCTCTGTGGGTGTGGTCCTGTGTGCCACATGCACCCCACTGGTTTTCCACGTGAGGGCTGAGCTACATTTCCACACCACGCGAAGCGGTTCCCTACAGTTTGGACGACCCTTCAGGTTTTCCTACTGGAACAGAAGTGTGCAAAGCTGTGTAAGTACGTATGCAGAGTTTTGTCTGAGCCCTAATAGTCTGTCACACTTTCCTTGGATAGTTAATTCAGCAGAGGCAAAGGAGCTGTCTTGTTCTCCTTTTGGTTTCCTTCACAAGGTCTTCTCTTTGGACGTCTACCTCTTCTCTGCTGGCCACCAAACAGAACTTGATGGCCCTGTCCTTGAGCTCCTGCTTACCAGTGATGGCCATCAGTGAGATGCCTGCCTCCTTCACAGTACTGCAGCTGGTTCAGTAACTTTGGGTTTTTCTTCTAAAGCAGCTCAGCCTTGATTCCGGCATCCCACAGCCATGAGATGAGCTTCAATCTCTCTTCCAGCAGCTTCTATGAGATTGCACAAGCACCCGTGTTTCTGTGGTTCCCACCTTTTCCTCCGAAGCCTCCAACCTCTGCTCCATGATGGAGAAGATCTGCTCCACTCCAGTGCTGAGCCCCATGCATGAAACCTTGAGCCCTTTGGGGTTGAACATGTTCACCAACCTATCATAGCACCCACCAGCGGCCACACTGCCCACACCCAGGGGCTCCTCCCCAGCCTGGGTTGGGGTCTATAGCAGCACTGCCTCATAAATCACCCCAGTATAGTAATTCAGCCCTCGAGCAAGGTCAGGTCAAAGGAGATCTTGTCAGCGATGCCAAACACAGTCAAATACTCAAACAGCAGCTTCAGGTCTCCCAGGTCCTCTAAGGCCTACTTGTTTTGCGATAGTTTAGGGTTCTGGACCAGGGATATTCCACCATGTTGCTGGATGTAGTCCCCAACGTGGTCAGCTACCTTGGGTGCAAGTCCCTTCTCTCCCACCATCTCATTCTTTACTTCTTCCCAGGACACCTCATCTGGCTTGTCCACTGAGGAGCAGATGGTGCAGAACTTGCTATCAGGAACTCCACAGATTGCAAACATCCCATCTAGGATGCGCTGATTGTTCAGCTTGACCAAGAAGTCACCTATCTGCAGTGAATTCAGGATCTCTCACATGATCTTCAGGCACTCTGCATCAGGGATCATGGGGTCAAATTGCCCAGCAATGTCAGAATCACACTGATAGAATTCCCAATATCGACCGCAGGTCATGGCTGGGTTATCCTGCTAGTATACTTTTGCTATGTGGTAACATTTAATGTTGGTGAGTTTATTCATTGCCAAATATTGAGCAAAAGGAGCACTGAGGTCATAGCGAAGGGAGAGCGGCTCCGTACCCTGGTCCTTCAAGTCATAGCTAAGCTTAGAGTCTTCTCTGTACTTGTCAGTCAGTGTTTCCTTTAGTTCAAACACAGGCGCATCAATTACTTCTGCACCATGGCACTTGAAGCAGCTGATGATTATATCAAACACCTTCTACGCGAACTGCCATCTGCCAGGGATTGTAGTCTCTTGGGCCCTTGGGAGTTCTGAACACAAACTTCTGTCTCCCTTCATCATGGCTCAGCTGTGCCTTCAGTTGCAGTAGTTTTGCCACCTCCTCGATCTCCTTGGCACTGGCCTTCTGCTGTTTCAGTCCTCCTACAAGATCTCCCTGAAGTTGCAGTAGCTCCTCCAGCACCACATGCTCTGCCATGCTGGCTGCTAACTGGACAAGGACTGATGTCATACTCGGTGGTGGCCACAGCTTCCTAACATATTTTTATTTACTTATTTTTAAGAGAGAGGGGAAGGGAGGGAGAGGAAAGGGGGAGAGAAACATTGATGATGTATGAGAGAAACATTGATTGGCTGCCCCTTGCATGCCCCCAAACAGGGACCTGGCCCACAACCCAGGCATGTGCCCTGACCAGGAATCAAACCAGCAACCTTTCACCCTGCAGGACACCCAACCAACTGAGCTATGCCCATCAGGGCTGAGTCGTATAAGTTCTTTATAAATTTTAGATATTAACCCCTTATCAGATATATCAGTGAATATGTTCTCCCATTCAGTAGGTTGTCTTTTCATTTTGTTGATGGTTTCCTTCGCTATGCAAAAATTTTTAGTTCGATGTAGTCTTGTTTATTTTTTCATTTCTTTTCTTTGCCTGAGGAGATATATCAGAAAAAATGAGATGTTTAAGATTTTACTGTTTCCCCCTAAGATTTTTATGATTTTGAGTCTAACATTTCAGTCTTTAATCCATTTTGAGTTTATTCTTGTGTATGGTGTAAGAAGATGGTCTAGTTTCAATTTTTTTTGCACATATCTTTCCAGTTTTCCCAACACCATTTATTGAATGGACTGTCTTTACCCCATTGTATCCTTTGTCAAATATTAATTGGCTCTAAACATGTGGATTTATTTCTGGGCTCTCTGTTCTATTCCATTGATCTGTATGTCTGTTTTTTATTAGTACCATGTTGTTTTGATTGCTATGGCCTTTTTGTATAATTTTATATCAGGTAGTGTGATTCCTTCAACTTTGTTCTTGTTTCTCAAAATTGCTGTTGCTCTTTGGGATCATTTATGGTTCCATATGAATTATTGGAGTATTCGTTCTAGTTCTGTGAAATGTGCCATTGGTATCTTGATAGGAATTGTGTTAAATCTATAGATTGCTTTGGGTAGTATGGACATTTTAATGCTGTTAATTCTTCCTATCCATGAACATGGTATATGCTTCCACTTCTTTGTATCTTCTTAAATCTCTTTCTTCAGTGTCTTATAATTTTCTGAGTACAGGTCTAGTGAAATTGAAGCAGCATTAAAAAAACTCCTGGACTGGATGGCGTCACAGGTGAATTTTACCAGTCATTCAGAGAAGAACTAACATCTATCCTCGAACTCCTTGAAAAAAATTCAAGAGGAGGGAAGATTCCCAAGCTCAATTTACCAAGCCAGCATTATCCTAATTCCAAAACTAGATAAAGACACTACCAAGAAAGAAAGTCATAGGATGATAAACCTGATGAACACAGATGCTATCATCCTCAATAAAATATTAGCAAACCGGATCCAGCAATACATAAAAAAGATCTGCCCTTCTCTGCTGGCTCAGTTAAATGGAGCATCATCCTGTACACCAAAACCTCAGTCAGGGCACATACCTAGGCTGTGAGTTCAATCCCCAGTCAGGGCATGTACACGAGGCAACCAATCGATGTTTCTCTCTCACATATCCCTCTTTCTCTCTCTCTCTCTCTCTCTCTCTCTCTCTCTCTCTCTCTCTCTCTCTCTCTCTCTCTCTCTCCACCCCCCTCTCCCTTCTTCTCTCTCTATAATCAATGAATATATACTCAGGTAAGGATTCTTTTAAAAAAAGATCTTATACCATGATCAGGTGGGATTTAGTCCAGAGATGCATAGTTTGTACAATGTCTGTAAATCAGTAAATGTGATATACCACATAAACAAAATGAAGGATAAAAACCACATGATCATATCTATAGATGCAGAAAAAGTGTCTGATAAAATCCAGCATCCATTTATGATAAAAACTCTCAGCAAAGTGGGAATAGAAAGAACATATCTCAATGTAATAAAGGTATTTGGCAAATCCACAGCCAATATCACACTCAATTGGCAAAAACTACAAGTGTTTCCTTTAAGATTGGGAACAAGATATGGAAGTTCACTTTCAATATAGTACTGGAACTCCCAGCCACATCATCAGAGAAGAAGAAGGAATAAAGCCATCCAAATTAGAAAGGAAGAAGTAAGACTGTCATTATTTGCAGGTGACACATATTGTATATAGAGAACCCTAACGATTCCGTAAAAACACTACTAGCACTGATAAATGAATTCAGTAAAGTAGCAGGATACAAAATAAATATCCAGAAATCTACCCTGGCTGGTAGATTGCCTGGTCATGTCCACTGGGCAGGTGTAGCTCAGTGGACTGAACACAGACTGTGAAGCAGAAAGTCCCCAGTTCAATTCCCAGTCAAGGCACATGCCTGGGTTGCGGGTCAGGTCCTTGGTAGAGGGTGTGTGAGAGGCAACCACACATTGGTGCTCCTCTCCTTCACTTTCCCCTTCCCTTCCTCTCTCTCTAGAAATAAATAAATAAAATCTTTTAAAAAATATCCAAAAATCAGTTGCATTTTTATACACTAACAATGAATTATCAAAGGGAAACTAAGAAAACAGCCCCACTCATAATTTCTTCCAAAAGAATAAAATGACTAGGAACAAACTTAACCAAGGATGTAAAAGACCTATACTTGGAAAATTACTAATATTTCTTTAATTTTTACTTAATGTCTTCTTTGTGTTCCATGATGCCATCCAGGATAGATTACATTTAGATGTCAGGTCTCCTTAGACTCCTCTAGACTATGACAGTTTCTCAGACTTACCTTATTTTTGATGATCTTGACCATTTTTAATAATTAAATATTTTATAAAATATTACTGAACTTGGGTTTATCTGATACCTTTCTCATGGTTAGACTGGGTTATGGATTTTAAGAGGAAGACCACAGAAGTAAGTGGTAAAGAATCATTAATGTGTGAGAGAAGCATGGATCACTTGCCTCCCACACATACCCAACCTAGGATCTTGCTTGCATTCTGGGCATGTGCCCTGACTTTGAAGTGAATCAGTGACTTTCAATTTTTGAGGTAATGCCCAACCCAGAGTCACACTAATCAGAGTTCTTCTTCAGATCTTTTGTTATTTCTGTGTACAAATGTGACAAATTTTGGCATTTTAACATTGAATTTCAATACTTTGATATATTTGTTTTATGAATTATATCCATTTTTTTGTTTGATTCTCTTGGATTTCTCTATCTCTTCTGGTATATACTGCAAACAGTGACAGTTTGACTTTTTAAGTTATTGAATAAATGCATTGTTTTTATTTTCTTTTTAGTATGCTGTAGCTAGAAGTTCTAGCACTAGTTTGAATCAGAGTGGAAAGAGTGGACATTTTTTCTCTTTTGTCTGATCCTAAAAAGAAAGCTTCCTTCTCCCGCCCCCCCACAATTGAATATGCTAATAGCTGTGCACTTATCCTATATAGCTTTTATCAAGTTGAGGAATTTTCATGGTATATTCATTTGTGAGTGCTTTTTAATCATAAATTAACGTTGAATTTTGCTGAATGCTTTTTCTGCAACTTTTTGATGATCACATGTGTATAATTCTTGATTTTGTTGATTTGATAAATCACCTCAATGTTTAAAAGATGTTGAACTAGATACATACTTTTAGTATAATTCCTACTCCATTTTAATGTATAATTCTTCGAACATCCTGATAAATTCAGTTTGCTATTATTCTGTTAAGAATTGTGGCACCTGTATTTGTTAGGAATATTGGCCTGCAACCTTTTCCTTTGTTGTGTCTTTGTTTGTTTTGTATCAGATTAATGCCAGCCTCAGAATATGAATTTGGAAGGTTAGTCTATGGTTTTTTTTTTAAGAGTTTGAAGAGAAAATGTACTAATTATTATTTAAAGATTTGGTAGGCTTCACCTGTAAGTTGTGGTCCTGGGAATTTGTATTTTGTTGGGGGTTTTTACTACTGCTTCAATTTCATTGCTAGGAATTGACCTATAGGGATTCTCTGCTTCTTTCTAGTTGAGCCTTGGGAGGCTGTATCTTTTTCTTCAAAATCCATTTTACCTGGACAGTCAAATGTGTTGGTATTAATGGCTCATAATACTTTTAATGATTTTTTGCCCTGTGGCATTAGTTGAGATTTTCATTTTCATTTTTGGTTCTATTCATTTTTAGTTCCCTCTTTGATGAGTTACTATTGGGTTGTCCACTCTATTTATTTTTTAATGATTCAGGCTTCGCTTTATTAGTCTTTATTTTTATATTTTCTTTGGACTAATTTGTACTCAGAACTTTCTTATAGATTTTCTTCTACACATTTGTTTGTGTTTTTACTTCTCTGGATTATTCAGGGATTAATGTAGCAGATTTTTGGATTATTTTCCTGCTCTTTTGTTAGTCCAATATAGCTATACTCCCTTCTCTCTTAAACGTTTTTTCATCATACTAGATTTTGTTCGATTGTCTTTCAACTTCTGTGAGTCTCACGGTGGATTTAGTTTGCTATTCGTTTTCCTCTTTGATCTATTAATTCTTTAGAAGCATGTGGTTTAAACATCATCAAAATGTCCATACTACCCAAAGCAATTGATGGATTCAGTGCAATGCCTGTTAAAATACCAGTGACATATTTCACAGATATGGAATGAACATTTCACGACTTTATTTGGAACCACAAATGACCCCAAATACTGGCAGCAATTTTGAGAAAGAAGAACAAAGTCAGAGAAATCATAAACCTGACATTAAACAATATTACAAGGCCATGGTAACCAAAACAGACTGGTACTAGCATAAGAACAGAAACATACATCAATGGAACAGAATACAGAGCCCAGAAATAAGCCCAGGTCTCTATGGTCAATTAACATTCACCCAAGGGGGCACAAACATAAGATGGAGTGCAAATAAACTCTTGAAAATATGGTGTTTGGAGATCTGCGCCGCTACATTCAAAACAGTGAAACTCAACCACCAACTTACACCATGCACAAAGATAAATTCCATATGGATAAAAGATTTAAATAAGTCACAACCCTATAAAAATCCTAGAGGAGAACATAGGCCGGAAAATCTCAGATATTCCACAAAGCAATATTTCCACTGATATGTCCCCTAGAGCAAGGGCCATAATGGAAAGAATAATCAAATGGGAGTTCATCTGAATGAAATCTTCTGCATGGGTAAAGTAAGCATCAGCAAAATGAAAAGGGAAACGACTGTATGAGAAAACATATTTGCCAATGATACCTCAGACAAGGGTTTCACCTCCCAAATATATTTTCATCTATTTTTAAAAGTATTATTTTTTAAACGATTTTATTTATTTATTTTTAGAGGGGAAGGGAAGGAGAGAGGGAGAGAAATAATCAATGTATGGTTGCCTCTCGTGCGTTCCCTGCTGGGAACTGGCCTGCAACCCAGGCATGTGCCCTGACTGGGAATTGAACTGCAGTTGTTTGGGTCTCAGGCCCACGCTCAATCCACTGAGCTACATCAGCCAGGGCTATTTTTTAAATTATTTTATCGTTGTTCAAGTACAATTGTCTGCATTTACCCCCCACCACTACCCCCCACCCCAGCTATCCTCACCTCCCTCCTCTGATTCCACCCACCTTTGTTCTTGTCCATGTGTCCTTTATAGTAGTTCCTGAAAACCCTTCCCTTCTTTCCCGCCATTATACCCTACCGCCACCTCTCTTGTCAGCGTCAGATTGTCCTTAATTTCAATGTCTCTGGTTATATTTTGCTTTTTTTTATTTGATTAGGTTCCACTTGAATATTTTCATCTTTTCAAAAAATTATTTATCTTTACAAAGACAGTAAGGTAGGGAAAAAAGGAGAGAAATATCAATTTGCACACCCTCACATTATCCAAAGAGGGGCCTGGCATGCAACCGAAGCATGAGCACTGACTGGAATTGAAGCAGTGACATTTAGGTTCACAGGATGATGCCCAACCCATTGGGCCATATCAGTCATGGCTCTACTTGTTTTCAACTTCATCTTATCTTCTTTCTCTCTTTATTTATCTGTGTCTTTCTCTTCTCTATCGGTTTGTGGGGTTGGGTTTCTAGAAGCAATTATTCTGTAGGGACCAAGGTCCTGCCAAATATTTTTGATATGAAGGGAATCTGAAAAATAAATTATTTGACTTAAAATGTCAGTAATTTATACACGTCAGGAGCCCCATTATGGATGCATACACTTTGAGTGTTGGGGATTAGCTTTCAAAATATTTATATGTGGTGTGGGTTTTGAGATGCTGTAAACTGTGGGTGTTGTTTGTGTGATGTATCAAAGGTGTGTCCTTTATGAGGTATTTAGTGAAAAGAATTTGACTTGCTACATTTTGTCCTATCCTATGTAATAAATATTGCATGGGCTATGTTAGGCACCGAAGCATAGAAGCATTCAGCAGGAAGCATTGGGACTTATAAAACGAAATACATCCTAGGTGGAAAGCTAGAAAGAGAAAGAGTTGAAGTTTAAAAATAGACCCAGTTTTAGAGAACTAGGAGCAGGAGTCTCTTATGCGTCTTGCTTCAGCATCTTCTTGGGATTTCTCACCTGAGGAAGCTCAGTCTTCAGAAAGAATAAAAGGGTGCCAATACAGGGTTGTTTGCACGCCAATGTTTCCATGTTGTATACTTTTGAAGAAGGCACACACTGAAATTTTTTCACTCACCGAAATTTTTTTAGTGAGTGAAAATATTTTTAGAAACAGGGCTGTTAAGAATCAAATGAACAGGGCTCTTTTTAGTTGGAAGTTAAGCATACACAAGGTGAACTGTCACAAATTGGAAGGTAGGGAAACATGGGTGAGACTGGATTCAGTTGGAAGACCAGGAGAAGTATGCAGGGCTGGAGTAATTGAACCCCTAAATATGTTGTGTGGACTTGCTGCCAATTTGGAAACAAAGACAGGTGGGCAGGAATAGTATCAGTTGGAAGGCAGGGAGAGGTATTGTGCTGCTGTCAGGTTGAAGAAATGGAAGTTGGGCAGGGATAGGATGAATCAGAAATAAAAGTAGGTGCGTGGAATTTCCATCTATTGAAATTCTGGGAGATGAGGCAGGCCTGACATTAGTCTAAAACAAGTTTAGTTTTTTTTTTTTCTCTTATTAATGTTGTTATGGAATTGCCCACATTTATTTTTGGCATGTATTATTTTCTGATTTTTTAAGACCACTTCTTGAAGAAACTTTAAAAATTATTGCCATTTTGTTTTATTTCCTTTAACTGATGGTGTTTGGTTTATGAATGTTCACTATAAAGTATACTATTTTCATCCTGTGGCTACAGAGAACATCAAGTTAGACTTTGTGAAGTTCAGACCCACAGAATCTGTTGTAGAGACATAGTGGGAGTCCCTTGCTGAGAGCCCCTTCTCTTTTCCAGCTTTCTCCTTAATCTTCTTACATGTCCTTTCTGTACCCTTCAAGGGATGGCTGGGGGAATAGATCTCTTCAGGCTGAAAAACAGGAAAGGCCACAGAAAACTGTTGTGACTTTAAGGTAGATGCAATGTCTTTTACTTTTCTATCTGTAATGCTGAGATGAAAAATCATTATCTGAAAGGGTTCTTTAAAAAATTATGTGGTGTATGAGATGATTAAGGAAAAGTAATCTTGTTTAAAACACTGTGTTATAATAAATTAAAATATAAATAGACTCAAGTGCAGTATTAGACTAGGTTTACTTGATAAGTTTTTATAGAGCATTGCCTTTAAAACTGCAGGGTGTATATTTTTCCCTAGTTTAAATGCAAAACTTCCCATGATAGCTCTTGTGCTAGGAGAAAAAACAATCCTTATTAAGTTATAACTATTTAAAGTTATACTAACCATATTTTCTGTCTACAGTGGTAAGATACTAGAAATCAAATGCAGAAAAAAAACCCACAAATATTTGGAGATTAAACACCAGGCTACCAAACACCCAATAAATCAAAAATGAAAACTGAAAACCAACAACTATATTGAAAGAAATAAAAATGCAAATGCAGTCTTAGGAAACTTGGATTTAGCAAAAGCTGTTATAACAGGAAACATTATGCATATACAAGTCTAACTAAAGTGCTGAAAAACTTCAGTAAAATCATTTGAATTTATTTCTAAATACATTAAAAATGAAGTAACAAAACAAAAAGTAAATTGAAGTGATATAAAACAAAGATCACTGACATTATGAATAAAGTATAAAAATAATAGAAAAGACTAATAAAACCAATACAATGGCTCCTTCTTTGAAAAGATAAATTTGAAAAGCTTCTAGTAAGACTCATCAAGCATTAAATAGAGAAAACAGAAATAGATAAAATGAGAAAAAGAGACAAGCTATCATCGACACCACAAGAGCGCAAAGAAATCTTGAGAAATACCATCAACAATTATATTAAATTAACTTGACAATTTAAGAAAATGGGGAAATTTTAGAAAATAAACCCTTTTAAATGCTAAATCAGTAAGAATTGCATATTCTTAATCAAACAGTCGCCAGCAACAAATCTGAAGCAGTAATCACAACACCCAATGAAGAAAAGCCCAGGATCAGAAAGATTTACAGGGGAATTCTAACATTTATTTTAAAATAAATAATAAATTGAAGAAGCACACTACCAAATTTAATTTATAAGGCCAGCAGTACTCTGTTACCAAAACTGCACAAAGACACTGTAAGGAGAGAGAGAGACTTATAGGCCTATATTGTTGGTAAATGTCCAGGTCAAAATTCTCAACAAAACACTAGCAATCCAAACTCAATAAAATTTTTTAAATCACTATGTACTTGCATCAGTTGTATATTTTACCACTGAGGCAAGAATGTCTCAACATCCAGCAAACAATCAATGTGATTCATCACATGAAAAAGCAAAAACAAGGATCATATGATTATTTGAGAGATACAGGAAAAGCCTTTGAAGAACTAAATATGCATTACTGATAAAAAAAATTTTTTTCCAAAGAATGCTAACAGAAGGAAAGGTCTCAGCCTGATAGAGGCTATGTATGACAACTTCACAGGTAACATAATGCTCAATTGTGAAATAATGAAAACATTTTTAAAGACCAAGAACATGTCAAGAATATCTACTTTCATTATTATTAAAAATAATAATGGAATACTTAGACATAGCAATCAAAAAGGAACATCAATAAAATGCATCTAAATAAAAAGGAAAGAAAACTGCCAGAAATTGTAGATGACATGATACTGCATACAGAATTTCTTTTTCTTCTTTCTTTTTTTTTTTTATTGTTGTTTAAGAATCCTTGTCTCCATTTTCCCTTCGACACTTTCCCCAGCCCAATGATCCCCTCCTTTTGCCCTCAATCGTACCCCCTTTGGGTTTTGTCCTTGTGTCCTTTATATATGTTCTTGAAAACCCTTCCCATGTTCCCCACCCTATTATCCTCTCCCAACTCCCCTCTGGTTACTGTTCTTAACTTCAATGTCTCTAGTTATATTTTGTTTGTTTATTAGTTTTGTTGATTAGGTTCCATTTATATGTGAGATCATATGGTATTTGTCTTTCACCATCTGGCTTATTTCACTTAGCGGTATGCTCTTCAGTTCCATCCATGCTCTTGCAAAGGGTAGAAGCTCCTTATTTTATTCTGCTGCATAGTATTCCATCATTTAAATGTACCATAGTTTTTTTGATCCATTCACTTACTAATGGGCACTTAGTTTGCTTCCAGCACTTGACTTTGTGAATTGTACTGCTATGAACATTGGGGTGCATAGGTTCTTTTGAATTGGTGTTTCAGAGTTCTTCAGGTATAATCACAGCAGTGGAATTGCCAGGTCAAAAAGCTGTTCCATTTTTTAGTTTTCTGGGGAAATTCCATACTGTTATGCACAGTGGATGCACCAATCTGCATTCCCACCAACAGTACACTAGGGTTCCCTTTTCACCTCATCCTCTTCTTTTTTATTTTTTAATTTTAAAATAAAATTTTAATTTTATTTTATTGTTGTGTCATTACAGTTGTCTGCACTTACCTCCAACCAGTACCCCCCAACTCAGCCAAACCCACCTCCCTTCCATTTTTCCACATCCTCTTCAACACTTGTTGTTTATTGATTTGCTCAGGATGGCCATTGTCACTGGTCTGTAGTGGTATCTCTCATTGTGGTTTTAATTTGCATCACTCTGATGGCTAGTGATGCTAAGCATCTTTTCATATGTCTCTGGGCCCTCCATATGTCCTACATGGAAAAGTGTCCATTCAAGTTTTTTGACCATTTTTAAAATGGGTTGATTGTCTTCTTCAAGTGGACTCATGTGGGTCCTGTATATATTTTGGAGATCAAACCCTTGTCTGAGGAACCATTGGCAAATATGTTGTCCCATACAATTGATTCTCTTTTCATTTTAATGCTGTTCTCTTTAGCCGTGCAGAAGATATTTATTTTGATGAGATCCAATTTCTTTATATATCCCTTTATTTTCCTGCTCTAGGTGACATATTGGTGGATATTGATGCAGGCAATATCTGAAATTTTATTGGCTTATGTTTTTGTCTAGGCCTTTTATTGTGTCAGGACTTATATTGGTCTTTAATCCACCTTGAGTTTATTTTTGTGTACAGTGTAAGTTGGTGATTGAGTTTCATTTTTGTGCATGTGGCTTTCCAGGTCTCACAACACCATATGTTGAAGATGCTCTTTTTACCTGTTTTTATGCTTCTGCACCCTCTATCAAATATTAATTGACCATGGAGATTTGGGTTTATTTCTGGGCTCCGTCTCTGTTCCACTAGTCTATGTGTCTGTACTTACACCCCTACCAGAATGTTTTGATTACAGTGTCCTTGTGATACAGTTTGATATCAGGTATTGTGATGTATCCTACTTTGCTCTTCTTTCTCAAAATTGCTGCAGCTATTTTGGGTTGTATATGGTTCCACATACATTTTTGAAATGTTTGTTCTATATCTGTGAAATATGTCATCGCTATTTTAATAGGGTTTGCATTGAATCTATCCATTGCTTTGGCCCAGGGAACACATCCACCTCTGTGAAAATATCCCACCCCCACACTCTCAGTATCAATGGCATATGAACACATATTAATAAGGGTGCAAAGAGATTAAACTTTTATAGGAAAACAGAGAATTAACTCATAGTGTAAATTCTAGTGACTTATTATGCACTAATTGCTGGACAAGAAATGAACATTGAAAAGCTATGCAGGAAAGAAAATATCACTAATGATCAAGAATACCAGTCAATTTCGACTTGGTAGCCTTCAGTATTTAGCACTGTTTTTTTCTTTCTGGATCTGCCTCTAGAGGTGTCAGGTGTTGACCCTGTCTGACCTTAGACAGCCTGCTCTGTGACTACCAGAGATCTGCTGTCTATAGTTGTCTCTTTCAGTTGTTAGTTAGTCACTTTGCACTCAGCACTCAGGAGGAATACTGGGGCAGTATTCCTCCTGGGGTTGTGACTATTGTTTCCCTTCAGGCTGCTGCTGCTTGATGGGGGAGTGGTCTGCCTGAGCAGGATGGCTGCTGCAGTATGGGAGTTGACTAAGCACTGGGATTCAGGTGGCCTGTCTCTCAGTAGTGCATGTGGTATTCTATTTCTTTTCCTGTATCTCTTGAATATTCATATGATTATTTTTGATGTGTTGAATCATATCAATCCTTTCCTGGATGTTGAGCCTTTCTTGTATCGCTGGTATAAATCACACTTGATCAGGGCGTATAATCATTTTAATATATCATTCAATTTGGTTTGGTATATTTTGTTGAGAACTTCAGTGTATACATTTATCAAGAATATAGGCCTGGGCCCTGGCTGGCATAGCTCAGTGGATTGAGCGCAGGCCTGTGAGCCAAATGATCACGGTTTGATTCCCAGTCAGGGCACATGCCTAGGTTGCAGGCCAGTTCCCAACAGGGGACGCACGAGAGGCAACCATACATTGGTATTTCTCTCCCTCTCTCCTTCCCTTCCCCTCTAAAGATAAATAAATAAAATATTTAAAAAAAAAAGAATATAGGCCTGTGAGTCTTTTTTTTTTTTTCAACTCTCTTGCATTAGTTTTGGTATCACAGTAATGCTGGCCTCAGAAAACAAATTTGTAAGTGAACTTCATCAATTTATGGATTAGTTGAGAAGGATATATATTGATCTTTTTTTAAATATTCATTAGAATTCCCCGATAAATATCTCTGGGCCTGGGCTTTTCTTTTTTCTTTTTTTTTAATTTTATTTTAATTGTTGTTCAAGCACAGTTTTCTTTTTTTTACTCCCATCCCAGTCCATCCCCACAGTGCAACCCAACTCCCTCCCGTTTCCACCCCCCTTAGTTTTTGTCCATGTGCCCTTTATATTTGTTCCTGTGACCTCTTCTCCTTTCCCCCTGAAATTCTCTCCCCTCTCCCCTCTGGTTATTGTCAGCCTGTTTTCTATTTCGATGTCTTTGGTTATATTTTGCTTGCTTGTTTGTTTTGTTGTTTAGGTTCCTGATAAGGTGAGATCATATGGTATTTGTCTTTCACCACCTGGCTTATTTCACCTGGGTTTTTTTTGGGGGGTGGGGGGGGTTTCATTACAGATTCAAATATATTGCTAGTAATAGGTTTGTTAGATAATGTGATATGTCATCATTTAGCCTTCAAAGGAGTATGATTTATAAATTTTCTATTTTATTAAATGGTCAAGTTTGTTGTACATGATTGATGATGGTACTCTTTAAAAAATGTTTGTGTTTTTGTAGTGTTGATTGTTGTTTCTTTTTTTCTGGTATATTATTTTTGTTTTCTCTCTTTACTGCTTGATGGGTCTTATTAGAGGCTTTACAACCTTATTTACCATTTCAAAGAAGGAGTCTTTAGTTTTTTTATTAGTCTTTACATTATTTCTCTTCTTTCTTTATTATGGCACTGATCTTTGTTTTATTTTTATTTCAACCTACTTTTTGGTTAGTTACTTCTTTTCTAATGTATTTGGACACTCAGGTGGTTTTATTGATATTTTTTTGCTCTTTAGTTAGAACCGTATTCTCATAGGCTCCTTGAATAAGAGCTTCTGATAACTACAGGTTTTCTAAGACCATATTTGAATTTTTATTTGTCTGAGTGTAGTTGTGGGTTTTCTGTTTGCTTTAATTTTTTCAAAGATTTTATTTATTTATTTATTCTAGACCAGGGGAAGGAAGAGAGAGAGGGAGAGAAACATCAATGTATTTTTGCCTTCACACGCCCCCTACTGGGGAATGAGACTGCAATACAAGCATGTACCCTGATTGGGAATCAAACCAGTAGCCCTTTGTCTCACAGGCTGTCTCTCAGTGCACTGAGGCACACCAGCCAGAGATTTTACTTTAGTTTTTGATTTGTTGAGGGTTAGGTACTATGTTGATAAATTTCCAAATGTATTGTTGTTTTTGTTTTCTTTCCTATATGTCATTTCCAGGTACTTACCACTGTGGGCAGAGAATATGGTTAATACAGCCCTGCCTGGTTTTCCTCTGTGGATTGCACACCAACCTGTGAATGAAGGATCACCAGTTCGATTCCCTGTTAGGGCACATGCATGGGCCACAGACCAGGTCCCCAGCTCGGGACACATGCAAGGCAACCACACACTGATGTTTCTCTCCCTCTCTTTTTCCTTCCCTTGCACCCTCTCTAAAAATAAATGAGCAATATCTTTTAAAAAAGAAAATGAAAATATGGTTCATCTAACTTTAAACTTTTACATTTATTTAGGATTATTTTTCTCCTAGTACAAGATCTATCTTGGAAAGCTTTCCAGTGAAATAGAGAAAAATATGTAGCCTTCAGTTTTAAATGCAATGGTCTATAAATATCTATCAAGGAAACCTGTTTTGCAATTAGTCTTATTTTATTTTTTAATTGTCTAAAACACAGTGTTTTAAAATGTGATTATTCTTCTTTAATCATCCCATACCACATTCAATTCTCAAAAGGAACTCTTGAAATAAATGTGTGTGTGTGTTGTTGTTTTTTTACCTCAGCATTACAGACGAGGAAAGTAAAAGGCATTTTAGCTACTTTAAATTCACAACACCATTAATAGCATTTCAAATTTTTCATCCAGGAACTGTCTGTTTCCCCAGCCATCCACATCTAGTAATAATATAGTAAGGAAGTTTAAAAAGATTAGCAAGATGGATGGAAGAAAGAATTAGGTGTCTCTAGCAAGGGGCTCTTAGCAGTATTTTTACACCTGACTCTGTGGGTCTGAAGTTCACAGAATCTAGCCACAGGTTGTCTGTATGGCACAGGATGAAGATCATACAGTTGATCATACAAAGGAGTTAGAAAAAGGCCAGAAGTTAAAGTGCAAAATAATTACAAAGTGGCAACAAGCTTTGAAAGGGGTTGGACCAAATCTAGGGTACTATCATGCCCTCCTCACCCATATGCGATTTTCTCCTCTTCAGAGCATATACTAAAAAAAATGGGAGATGCTTCCTCTGGACTGAAAGATCACTAACCTATATATATTGTCTTGTGATCCTTCACTCAAGTCCACATTTGGAAAATGCCTCCAGATACAAAACATTCTAAGAAAATACCACATTTTACATATGTGCAGGAAACATAGAGTGATGCATAGTTTGATTGCCAGATCCTCTGACCGAAACTGAAGATCAATGGTTGGGTCTCTCTCTCTCTCTCTCTCTCTCTCTCTCTCTCTCTCTCTCTCTCTCTCTCTCTCTCTCTCTCTCTCTTTTTTCTGAGTTATGGGAAGTGGTTAAGGGAGGGCCTGCTTGAATGAGATACATAAGATATAGAGTTCAAGATGTGAACTGCATCCAAAATGATACCAAATATCTGAGTGGGTCTGGGGATTTTCAGCTATCCTCATAAGCTCCTAAACAGGCCACACCAAAACCAAAACCCAAACTAGATAGATGGCATCTGAAACTCCTTGGAAGTTTGCTTTCCAGGTGTTTACGTCAAACTTTGGAAGGCCATGGACAAATGAAGATGGAGGCAGAAGGCCTTCTATGAGTGAGTGGAAATTTATAAAGATCAAGAAGCACAACAGGTCCAGCAATATATTCTGCAAAACCAAGTACCAGGTAAACACCAGCCATGGCTGATGCAGTATCCATCCAAATGCATATAAAATATATTTTCTAACAAATTTCACAGAAGCAACCCGAGGCTCAGAAAAATGAGGGTTTAGACCCATGGCAAATTCTAGAAATGGGCAGTGTCACCATGTGACATGGAGTTGGCCAGTGCTCAGCTAGTTAAAAACTGACCCAGGATATTTTGGATGCTGCTGAATGTCAGAAAAGAAAATAGGTAGGTAGTCATGTAAACGAAGGTCCTACAGGTGAAGTTTAGTACCATGGACACTATGGACACTTCATCATTATGCCTTCAGAGAGACCTCAGTGTGCAAGCCTCATCTCAGGACAAATTGATGTCATGCTCACAATTAGTCAGGGCATATATCTGTGTTGCAGGTTTGATCCCCACTCAAGGTGCACAGGAAAGACAACTGATTCACGTTTCTCTCTCATTTCAATATTTCCCTTCAACTCTCTCTCTCTGTCTCTGCCTTTCCCTTTATCTCTCCCTTTCGCTAACTCTCTCAACATTCCTCTGTTTCTCTTCATTACTCTCTGAAATTAATGAAAAACATATTTTCACTTGAGGATAAAAAAATATTTGAAGTGATACTAATGACCTTATCTGAAACATTGGACCAGATTGATATTGAAGAAATTCATAGACCATTTAAAGAAAAACTACATTTTATGCATATTTTTGAGTACATGGGACATTTTCTAAGACAAATCTTGTACGAGGCAACAAATCCCGTCCCAATAAATTTAAAAATATGAAATTATATCTACCATATTATCTGACCTCAATGGTAAGAAACTTGATATCAAGCATCAAGAAAGTAAAACAGAAACAGCACAAGTAATTGAAGATTAACCAACATTTTTTAAACAAAAATAAATTAAAGATACTAACAAAAAATACAGAATCTATTTTGAAACACATGAAAATAGCAAAACAACTTCACTAAATCTGAGATACAGCAAAAGCATTTATGCAAGAAAATTTATACATTTCAGGACTCCTCAACAAGAGAAAATATGAAAAACACATTTCAAATTATTCTTGAAGCCAGAGAAAATACCAAACAATTCACATAGAAGAATAAATAGAACATCTATAGGAGAACAAGTAAATACAATTGGGATACAAAGAAAAGGCTAACGAAACTAAGTGCTAATTCTTTGAGAAAATGATTAAAATTTACAAGCTTCTTGTAACTTGTCAAGCAGGAAAACACAAATAAATAAACAAAACTTCTTAAAAGAAAGTTTTTGACTGACACCACAGATAAGAATCATTAAAGAAAGCTGTGAATAATTACTTGCCATTTCATCCACTCCAATACACACAGGAGCAGGAGAACTGGCAGAGACTGGTACGATTACCACATGGGATCACAGTCATGGTGTTGCCTCGGTTGGACTGCCATGGGCAGCCAAACTGACCCAAGGCTCCACACTGCTGACTGACCTCAGGCCTCAAAGAAGAGGAGAGTGAGTGAAACAGTTTTAGCATAGGATTTCCAAATGCCAAAGTCTAAGAAATTCTGGAGATGATGGGAAAACATCCTGCTCTCTCAACTCTCTTCAATCAAGTAAGTTAATACGGGCCAGTCTCAGAAATGTGGTGCCTGGTTACCAGACTTCTAACGTCTCTATTGTTTGGTCACCAAAGAAGTGAAGTAACTTCTTGAACATTCTATTTCATGGGGGATTTTCCTTTAAAAGAGTTATCTGTAAACCACCCAGGTTTTTCACCTGCTCACTCACAACAACTCCATAAATATACAAAGATTTCCAGCACAGCCCTCCCCATGACTTCTCAATAGTAAAGCCAGGGTCCTATCTTTCAGGAGAGAGAGCTGCAGTCAGACCTTTGATTTCTGATTCATTTAGTTTCCTGCATAATGTACGTGAGTTCCTGACCCTCCTCAGTTACCATAGCTGCACAGTGGAGGTGCTGCAAGAAACTGTTTCCTAGAGACATTGTTTGGAGCACATAACAAAATACCTATGACATCTATGGGCCATTGTTACATGTGTTTGATGCAAAAACTCAGAGATGGCAAAATTATAAGAAGGGCTTAGGCTTGAATTTCAGGAATGTGATCCTGAGAGAGGTATGCTGTACTAGGCCACATTTTTAACTTTTTCCTTTAAAGAGGTTAAAATTAAGAAGAAGGAAATGTTCTTTATTTCATACAATATTCCATGTTATCCTGTTATACTTATCATCAAGCCTTGTGCAAGATGTAAGCCTACATGGTGGGCAGCCACCTTATTTGGCTCTCAGTAAGCCCTGCCTACTGATATGTACATCTTTGTGTCACCACAAAGTGGTTACCAACCAGATGCTCCACAACAGATTATATATAGCCAAGGCGATGAGAATTTAAACATAATGTCTCATGTATTTACTCTTTGAGTTGTTTTGTTCATTTTATTTTGTTTCAGTCTCTTGTTTTGTCTCTCTCCCTGTCTCTTTCTCCTTTTTTATATGTATATAAGAAGTTGTGGGGCTACAGGCATTTTCGGAGAGGTAGAGGACAGGATGCTAATGAATATTCTTTGATTCAGAAGACAGCCACCCAGAATAAGCATACTTGACCTAGATGTCAATAGTTATTATACTTGAAAAGCCCAATACACATGCATACTAAGTGTTTGCCCTCCTTTGTCTTCAAATATATTTATATATGTTGTGCCTTTGAAGGCACTTTAGGCTGTGGATGTGGCTCTGTGATGGATCAAAGCTGTGTCGTCTATGAGGGATTTGGTAAACATTTCTGCATTGCTACACTTTGTCATTTTGAATTTCATAGGTATGGCTTGAAAGCTGCGAGACTCAGGAGGGTAGAGAGGTCAGTAGTGGGGCACAGGTGCCTATAACCAGAGATACAGTGGCTGTCCAGGTGGAAAGCTGGAGAGAGCTGAAGCCATAAATAAGACCTAGTCTTAGAAAACTGAAAGAACCTCCAATGTGCTTGTCTGGGGCATCTGCTCTGTAGGTCTCAATGAGACAGGTCAGGCTTCAGCCAGAATAGGTGTGTTGCAGCTCTGGTATTCTTTAACACTTGTGATCCCAGGTGTTGAGCTTTTGAAAAATGAGGTGTGTTAAGAAACATTAGAAGAACAGAGGCTGGGCTGGGATAAGACAGATGGGGCTGTCATCAATGGGAAGACGTGGAAATCATCAGTTGGATTGCAGAAATGTGAGCAGGGCTGGTGTCAGCTGCAAGATGAACAGATGTGGAAAAATCTGTCATCAGTTTAAAGACAAAAGGTGGTGAGCAGGGCTGGTGTCAGTCAGAAATCTGTGAAAGTTGTGTAGGGCTGGCTGCAGTTTAAGCGTATTCTTGTATCTTGCTTAAGAGAGTGTTTAGGTCTGTTTTGAGCACGTGTCTGTTCTCTTTCCTGAAGACCACTTGTTGAAGAGATTGTCATTACTGCAGTGTATACTTTTACATCATTTGTCATACATTACTTATCCATTAAAGTGAAGGTTTATGTCTGGGCTGTCTATTTATTTAAATTAATCTTCATGGACTTTTTGCACCAATAACATAGTGTTGTGATTACTATGTCTTTTAGTGTGGTTTGGGATCGAGGATTGTAACCTCTCCAACTCTATTCTACCTTCTCAATTGTTTTGGCAATTTTGAGTCTTTTGGTTCCATATAAACTTTAGAATCATGCGTTCTGTTTCTGAGAAGACTGAAGTTGGTATTTTGATAGAAATTGCACTAAACCTGTAAATTGCTTTGGAAAATTTTTAATAATTTAACCTTTCTTATTTATTAGCATGATTTTTTCTCTGTCCTTTTCTTCACTGTCTTATAAGAATTATTCTAGAGTACTGTCACATATTTAATTCCTTTGGTTTCCAAAACATTTAATTTTTTGTGCATCTGGAAATGGGATTATTTTCTCTATTTCTTCCTCAGATATTTTTGTTTAGATTTTATTTACTAATTTTTAGATAGAGTGAAAGGGAGGAAGAGAGAGAAAAATCTTCAACCTGTGAGAGAAGCATGGATCAATCGCCTCCCACACATACCCAACCTGGGACCTTGCCTGCATTCTGGGCATGTGCCCTGACATTAAAGTGAATCAGTGACTTTCAATTTTTGAGATGATGCCCAACCCACTGAGTAACACTAGTCAGGGTTCTTCTTCAGAATTGTTCTTACTTGTGTATACAAATGTGACAAATTGCTGCATGTTAACATTGTATTTTGATACTTCAGTAAGTTTGTTTTATTAAATCTATTTCTTTTATTCTCCTGGGTTTCTCCATTCTGTTATCACCTGCAAAAAGGGACATTTTTACTTTTCTACTTACTGAATAAATGCATTGATTTTTTCTGTTTGTTTTTTGTATGTTGTTGCTACAAGTTCTAGTACTAGTTTGAAATAGAGTGAAGAAAGTGAATATATCCCTTTCTTCTTTTCTGATCTTAAGAAGAAAGCTTCATGTTTTCCACAATCGAGTATGATAATAGCTGTGGGCTTATCCTATATAGCCTTTATCAAGTTGAGAGATTTTCATTGTGTACTCATTTTTGAATGCTGTTTAATCATAAATTGATATTGAGTTTGCCAAATGCTTTTTCTGCAACGTTTGATGATCACATGACTATAATTCTTGATTTTGTGATTCGTTTAGTCACATTAATGTTTTAAAATGTTGAAGCAGGTATGTGTTTTTGGTGTAATTCCTACTTGATTATAACGTATAGTTTTTTGAACATACTGATAAATTGTTATTTTTAAGATTTTATTGATTTAATTTTGAGAGAGGAAAGGGAGGGAGAAACAGGGAGAGAAATATCAATGTGAGGATGCCTCATGTACTGGGGATCTATCCCCCAGCCCAGGCATACCGGTAAGCAAATCAGTGACCCTTTTGTTCACACGCTGGTACTCAATCCACTGAGTCAACGAGCCTTGGCATACTGAAAAATACCGTTTGCTATTTTCTGCTAAGAATTGTGGCACCTTTGTTTGTTGGGAATATTGGCCTGTAGCCTTTTCCTTTGTCTTGTCTTTCTTTGGTTTTGGTATCGGATTAGCGCTGGCCTCATAATATGAATTTGGAAGTGTTATTCTATGGGTTTTAAAACAGTTTGAACAGAAAATGCTCTAATTATTATTTAAATATTTGGTAGACTTCACCTGTAAGTCAGGTGATACTCAGATTTTTTGTTTTGTTTGGAGATTTTATTACTGCTTCCATTTCATTGCTAGGAATTGGTCTACAGAGATTCTCTGTTTTTTTCTAGTTGAACCTTGGGAGGCTGCATATTTTTCTGCAAGACCTGTTTTCTTTTCTAGATTGCCAAATATGTTGATATGTAATGGTTCATGATATTTTAATGGTTTTTTAAACCAGAGGCATCAGATGGGATTTTCACTTTCATTTTTTTAAATTTATTCATTTTCATTCTCTCCTTCTTGAGTTGGGTTGTCCTATTGGGACATAGGACTGCAACCCTATTGGGTTGTCCATTCTATTTTTTTTTTCAATGAATCAGACTTCATTTTATTTGTCATTATCTTACATTTTTGTTTTACTTATTTGTACTTAGATTTTTATCATAAATTTGCTTGTACTTATGTGTTAGTGTGTTTTTATGACTCTGGTTTCTTCAGGGATAAATTTAACAGGGTTTTTGGAATATTTTCCTTCTCTTTGGTAGCCCTATATAGCTATACTCTTTTCTGTTTTAACTTCTTTAACGTACTAAATTTTGTTAGGTTGTTTTTCCATTGATGCGAGTCTCAAGGTAGATTTAGTTTTCTCCTTGTTTTCCTCATAGATCTATTAATTCTTTAGAAGTACGTTGTTTTGACAACATGAAATTGTTCACACTACCCAAAGCAACGTACAGATTCAACACAATCCCTGGTAAAATACCAATGACATAATTCACAGATATAGAACAAACATTTTAAAAATTTATTTGGAACCATAAATGACCCTGAAAGCCTGCAGCAATTTTGGGAAAGAGGAACAAAGTAGGAGGAATCACAATACCTGGCATCAAACTATACTGTAAGACCATGATTATGAAAACAGTCTGGTAATATCATTAGAACAGACGCACAGATCAATGGAACAGAATAGAGAGCCCAGAAATAAGCCCAAGTCTCCATGGTCAATTAATATTCACCAAAGAATGCAGAAACATAAATTGGAGTGAAAATAACCTCTTCAACAAATGGTGCTGTGAGATCTGCACTGCTACAAGCAAACAATGGAAACTCGACCAATTTATGCCATACACAAAAATAAACTCAATATGGATAAAAGACTTAATTAAATAAGTTACAACGCCCTGAAAGTCTTAGAGGAGAACATTGGTGGGAAAACTTCTGATATTCCACACAGCAATATTTTCACCAATATGCCCCCTAGAGCAAGGGCCATAAAGGAAAGAGTGAACAAATGGGACTTCATCAGAACAAAATCTTCTGCATGGATAAACAAAGCATCAGCAAAGAGAAAAGTGAACCAACCATATGGGAAAACATATTGGCCATACCTCCGACAATGTTTCGATCTCCAAAATATATTTTCATCTTTTTTTTCTTTTTTAAAATCATATTATTGTTGTTCAAATACAAATGTCTCCATTTATCTCCTACCACTTTGCCCCCGCAGCC
>PVKM010007814.1:0-35095 GCA_004027735.1 Carollia perspicillata | reverse complement strand
GTGCTGATTCCAGGGTGGGTATGTTTGTGTACATTCAAGGACCCTGTAGGTCTCTCCAACAAACTCTTCTGTGAGTCTGGGAGTTTCTCCTGCTGCCACTTCACCCCCCACAGGTGTTTTCAGTCAGAGGCTTTGAGGCTTTATTTCCTCAAACTGGAACCCTGGGTTGAGTTTTTCCTCCCGGTTTATCTGCACCCAAATGTGGGACCACCCACTCTGCCAGCCTCCTCCTCACTTGTCTCAGTCCTCCAGCCACTGCCTTGCTGTGAGTCCTCTCCACTGGATGCCCATCTCCATGCCTCCTACCAGTCCGGATGAATGTTTCTTCTTCAACTCCATGGTTGTTGCACTTCCATAAAGTTTGATTTTCTGTCAGGTCTGGTTGTTTTTTTATTTTTAAATTTTGTTGTTGTTCTTTTGGTTGTGTGAGAAGACACAGTGTGTCTACCTACACCTCCATCTTGGCTGGAAGTCACCCTTCGATTCTTAATGATAGTTTTGCTTAGTAGAACAATTTTGACTGTAGGTCCCCACTTTTCATGACTTTGAATATTTCTTGCCAATCCCTTCCAGCCTGCAAAGTTTCTTTTGAGAAATCAGTCAATAGTATTTCTCTCCTGTAGGTAACTAACTGCTTTTCTCTTGCTGCCTTTAAGGTTTTACTTTAACCTTTGGCATTTTAATTATGATGAGTCTTGATGTGGGCCTCTGTATTCATGTTGTTTGGGACTCTCTGTGCTTTCTGGACTTGCATGTCTGTTTTCTTCTTCACCAAATTAGGAAAGTTTTCTTTCATTATTTTTTAAAATAGTTTATTTATTTATTTTTAGAGAGGGAGAAGGGAGGTAGAAAGAGGGAGAGAAACATCACAGTGTGGTTGCCTCTAGCATGCCCCCTACTGGGGACCTGGCCCAAAACCCAGGCATGTGCCCTGACTGGGAATCAAACTGGTGACCCTTGTTTCACAGGCCCATACTCAATCCACTGAGCTACACCAGCTAGGGCTCTTTCATTATTTTTTATGTAGGTTTCCAATTTAGTGCCCTTTCTCTTCTTCTGGCACCCCTATGAAGCAAATGTTCATATGCTTGAAGTGGCTCCTTATACTATACTCATTTATTTTATATTTTGTTTTCTTACTCATGTTCTGATTGATTATTTTTGCTTCCTTATACTCTAAAACATTGATTTGACTCTCGACTTCATCCCCTCTGTTGTTTATTACCTGTAAATTGTTCTTTGTTTCAATTAGTGTACCCTTCATTTTTGACTGAATCTATTTTATGCTGTTGAGGTATTCATTAAGTTCTTTAAGCATCCTTATAACCAGGGTTTAGAACTCTGCATCTGAGAGATTGCTTATCTTCATTTTATTTTGTTCTTTTTCTGGAGTTTTACTCTGTTCTTTCATCTGGGTTATGTTTCTTTGTCTCTCCATTCTGGCAACCTCCCTGTATTTGTTTCTATGTATTAGGTAGAGTGACTCCTTGTCTTGAGAGCATGACCTAATGTTGTAGGTGCCCCATAGGGTCCAGTGACACAGCCTCCCCTGTCACCCAGCCTATAATTGAGATTCACCCTCTATATGGGCTAAGTACATATTTTTGTAGTTGAATCTTGATTTCTGTTGACCAGTCAATGAGAGAGATTTTCTCAGGCCAGTCAGCTGCAATGATTGGCTGTGACCACTGACCACAAACCTATGGCCTCCATGGAGGATCAGCTTTGCAGGAGCCCTCTCAATGAAGCAGAACTTACTTCAGCAGGGCTCTGAAGCCTGCTGAGTTTGCCCCTTGAGTGTGTCATTTGTGGAGGTGGCTGGGTGGTGGTGCTCTGATGTGGTCTATAGCTGTTCACTGGGTGTGCAGGCTCTGAGATTTCAAAGATGGTGTAAGACAAGGTCAGCCACTACCTAAATTCTGTCTGGTGCTACTTGGCATAAGCTATAAAGTGAAGTGCAGATGGCTGCTACTTGTGTTGGGCTTAGAGGTGCCTAGGTGAGGCCAGCTTGTAAATCAAGGCCAGCTACTCCTAGTGCCAGGCCTGGAGCGCTAGCCAGAAGTACCAGGGCTGGGGACTCATTGAGGATGGCTGTTGGTATTTTGCAAGGATTTAGGAAGATGTGAAACATGAACCAAGATAAGATATCCATATGAATAAGCCACTGTTAATAGCTTGGATGGGCCTATAAGATGGATGGGGTAGAGGCTCAGGGAATCACCTGAGTGGGGCAAACAGTGTGATCCAAATTGGTGTAGTCTCAGATAGCATACCTGCCTGCTGGCTCTATCACTCTTGGGGAGGGCTCAGAAAAGGAACAATGACTTCTGCCCTCAGTTCTGTCTGGGAGAAAGTTGTCCCCCATCTCCTACCCTGATGCCAGATACTTCAGTTCTACCACTGATTCTTTCAAGCTTGTATTGCAGCACTGAAGCTCAGAGGGAGTAAGTCTGCATAAACCCCTGTGTGGACCCTTTAAGAGGAAGTTCTTGAGAATCCAGTAATTTTTCCCATTGACTGGTTTATAAAAAACACCTGGTTTTTACATCCAGAAGTTATGGGGATTTATATTCCTGGCACTGAAACTCTGGACTAGGGGTACTGGTGTGGGTCTGGGTCCCCTCACTCCCAAGGTATCTATCTTGATTTTTATCCACCACACATAGGTGTGGGACCATCTCATCTCTGTATCTCCACACCTCCTACCAGTCTGGATGGATGTGGTTTCTTTCATTTTGTAGTTGCTGGAACCCCATTCAACCTGATTTCTTATGATTCTGAGAGATGTTTTTTCTGTAGTTTAGTTGTAATTTTCATGTGGCTGTGCAAGGAGGCAAGACATGTTTACCTACAACTCCAACTTGACTGGAAGTCTCAGAGTTTTGCGCTCTAAAAATTGTTTATACTTTTAGGAATATGGGTAAATTTCTTTCTGAAAAAATTCAAAATTAGCTCTTTATATTTACATAAGAATATTTCATTGCAAATCAAGAAATAGCAAATTATATCCCATATAGATATTTCTGTCTCTGTTCATCTGTTTTTGTATTTCTGTTAATACAACAGAAATAGTGTATGAATCATACACTATGGCTATATATCATTTTACATATGTATTTGATGAATAAGATAATATGTTCTTGGTAGTTTAGGATATGTTAATAATGTATATGGAATAATAATGTATATAGAATAATTGATAACTTTTGTATATTAACCATGTGCCCTGGAAAAATAAATAGTGTTGATTATTCTGGAAAGTAGAATTAATGAATATTAAAATACAATACTAAAATACAATAGAACACTAAATTGGTTTATCAGTATCAAGGAAAAATATTATTAAAATTTCTACAATTATTTTCTAATACTATATTTCCCAATTTGGAGAAATCTGGACTAAGTAAATATGTAGACCTAACACTAGTGCATCTCAATTAGTGTCCCTCATGAAGGGTAATCAACAAAAGAAAAAGAAAAGACCTTCAAAGTATAACCAAACAAAATAAGGAAAATTGATTAGATCTAAAGGATGTTGAAGAATTGTCTACAACAATCTGCACTAAGAAAACTACTGATGAAGTTTCAGTACTTAGAGGTAAATAAATATTCTTCTGTCAAAAATAATGTGGGTGACATATATATGTGCATAAATAATAAAAGGTGAAATGTGAAACTGATCCCAGAGTTCTATGAACCTAACCCAGTTCTGGAAGACATCAGAAAAAAGGGAACAAATGTTAGCAACATTCAATGGGAAATAAAGATAGTTATAAACAACTAAGTTATCAAACAATTTTGTCAACAGAAAGACATTTTTAAATTTAAAGAAAAAGCAACAACCAAAAAATACTCAGAGAACATACAATCCACAAGCCCTTCCTGAAAAAAAAGGAAAGAAATTACTTGATGTTATAAAGACAACCAAATAAAGATTCATGACTGCAGATGCTAGGGGTAAATGAAAAAAGATATCTGGCAATGCTCAAAGATAGTAAAGCAATAACTACAAAACTGAGGTAAAGTACGAGTCAGTAAGTGTATATTCAGCCAAGTTAGCAGCCAATTACAATGGGAAAAAATCATTAATAGAGGAGATGCAGCAAGAATGAAATTCCTGGAGGAAAGAAAAGCAAGCAAGCATAGTAAGCAAACAAACAAAAATAATTAATGAAATTTTGTCCCAAGAGATAGATTTCTTTTTTTAATTCAGACTTGTCAAGGAACATGTATAAAGAACCTATGGACAAAGACAATAAGGGGAAGGATTGATTGTGAGAGATGGAGGGGGCAGGGTAAGGGAGAGAAATAAGAGAGAAATGAGGACAACTATAATTGAAATACAATAAAAATTTTAAAAATATATTCAAGTTAAAAAAAAAGAAAAGAAAAGTTCAGACTTGAGAAGCAATGAAACTGACAGTGAGAAAAGAACTCACAGGGAGTTTTTAGTCCATTTAAGTATAAAAGAATTAAAATGTAGAAATCAAAGAAAATTCATATTATTAACTTGGAAATGCATGTAAATAACAATATGGCTTAGAAAAGTTGGGAGGAAATGATGCTCTGGAAAATAACTCTTTTGCTAACCGGAAAATTAATTTATGTACAGAAATTTTCACTTACCACTCCTTCAATTTATTGTCCTATGTAGGAATCATCAGCACTGTGTTATTTAAGTCAAGTAGCCCCAGTTTGTTAGCAATTAGGATCAGAAGAGGAAAATGGAGGAGAATGTTGGAGTAGTTATTTTATCCCATTCACCAGAATACACACCAGAAAAACAACTACTTTAAATTTTATTTTATACTCAATATTTGTATTATATTTGTCTTAATCTCAGATAGATTACTTGATAAATTTTATCTCTGGTGATGACAAATTTTATCTAAAGTTTAGAAATTTCATCAGTTTCACTTCAATATTTAAATTCTGTTAAGTCCAATAATTGAAATTTAACTTTAGTTTTAAAAATAGCATGGTCTTATTATAAACGTATCTATTTATCACTTTATATTTAAATATGTGGCATATTAAATAATATTTATTTTCATTAATAATGATTATTTCAGATTATTTTATTTTAGCTGGCTGTTAAACTTTTACTGTATTCTCTTCTATATTAATAAATATTTATAATCAAAATATGTAATTCTTTAAGACTTTAATTTTGTGAACAGTTTTAGGTTCACAGTAAATTTAAGAGAAAGGTACAGAGATTTTCCCATATACCTCTTACCTTCAAAGAAGTATTTAATTTTAATAAAGACCAATTTGTCAAATATTTTTTTTGTCTAAAAGATCATCCTTATAACCAAGGTCATCTAAGTTTACTCCTATTATCTTCTAGAAATGTTATAATTTTGTGTTTTACATTTAGGTTTATGATCCATTTTGATATAATTTTTATGAAATATATAAATTTATTTAGTTTTTCATATGGAGGTCCACATGTTCTAGCACTACTTATTAAAAGACTATTTCCCCATTGTACTGCCTTTGCTCCTTGGTTAAATATCAGTTGACTTTTATATGTGCATCTATTTCTCGGCTTCCTATTCTGTTTCATTGCTCTATTTGTTTGGTCTATTTGTTTATTCTCTTGCCAATATTACACAATCTCGATTTTTGCAACTTTATACTAAGTCCTCAAGTTGCATAGTGACTATTCCCCAACTTTGTTCTTCTCCTTCAATATGCCATTGGCTATTTTGGGAATATTAACTCTCCATAAATTTTATTTATTTATTTATTTATTTATTTATTTATTTATTTATTTAGTATAGTTTATTGATTATGTTATTACAGTTGTCCCATTTTTTCTCGCCTTTATCCCTCTCACACCCTACACCACCCTACAGCATTCTCCACACCTTAATTCATGTCCATGGGCTATACATGTAAGTTCTTTGACTTGTCTATTTCCTATACTGTTCTTGACCTCCTTCTGTCTAACTTATGTCTATCAATTATGCTTCTCATTACCCATAACTTTACTCCCCCATTCTCCACCTCCCCTTCCCCACTGATAACCCTCCATGTGATCTCCATTTCTGTGAATCTGTTCCTATTCTAGTTGTTTGCTTAGTTTGTTTTTGTTTTTAGGCTTAGTTGTTGATAGTTGTGAGTTTGTTATTATTTTACTGTTCATATTTTTTATCTTCTTTTTCCTAGGTAAGTCCCTTTAACATTTCATATAATAAGGGCTTGGTGTTGGTGAACTCCTTTAACTTGACCTTATCTGGGAAGCATTTTATCTGCCTTTCCATTCTAAATGATAGCTCTGTTGGATAGAGTAATGTTGGATGGAGGTCCTTGCCTTTCATGACTTGGAATACTTCTTTCCAGCCCCTTCTTGCCTGCAAGGTTTCTTCTGAGAAATCAGCTGATAGTCTTGTGGGCACTCGTTTGTAGGTGACTCTCTTCTTTTCTCTTGAAGTTAAGATTCTCTCCTTTTCTTTAATTTTAGGTAACTTAATTATGATGTGCCTTGGTGTATTCCTCCTTGGGTCCAATTTCTTTGAGACTCTCTAGGCTTCCTGGAATTCCTGGAAGTCAATTTTCTTTGTCATATTGGGGAAATTTTTCTTCATTATTTGCTCAAATAAGTTCTCAATTTCTTGCTTCCCCTTCTCCTTCTGGCAGCCCTATGATTCAGATATTGGAGTACAGGAGACTGTTCTGTGTAGCGTGGGCCCAGCTCCCATTCAGAAAGGCCAGAGGAAAACAAGATCAGGTGCACAGGACTTATAACCATGGATAGGTTCTTGTGGGGGGGTTCTGCCCTCAGGGTTTCCCCAGCTGCCATGAAAATAAGAAGTCTACCAAGACCTGATCGGCTTGGGGAGGAAAGGTGGCTAATCTCTCAAATGAGAAGGGCTAAGAACCTTTTCCTCAATAGGCTTCTATTGGGTTCATTTTGCACAGGAATACAGGTAAAGCTCATTAGTCATTGTTGGGCAGTAAGGATCAACCAATAGATAACATACAAAGAACTCTGAGGGCCTATTCTGAGTCAGGGTCTGTTAGCTAAAGGGCTGCAAAACTTTGGGAAACAAACTCATTTCCTGCTCAGACCCTTATCATTTAATTGAGGGCATTCTTAGCAAAGCAGGTTTTACAGGATTTTATGTATGCTTTCTTAGGCCTAATCGCCCTAGGGAACCCACCTTTTCGAGCACAGGGCTGCACTGCCCTTTGTCATTGTTTCAGGTGTAAGTCAGGGAAGGGAAGTAAGGCAGCCAAAAGATTAGGAGACTTCTCACAGACAGAATGAGGACTCAGGCTATGTCAAAGCTGAGGGGTGAGGGTCCATCATCCCCTTTTGCTGTAGCCCCCCAAGTCCTTCCCTAGGGCCTCCCCATGGCCATGCCTGTCTTAGGTCATTCTCCTCTTAGGGAATCTTACCCATCATTGGCTAACTGATCAAGCATTGGGTGACAGTTATGGATGAAGTAAAAGGAGCAGAAGCAGTGCTCCTGCCAGGAAGATAAGCTTTGTCTCCTTAGTGGCTTATGATCTGAAGGTCTCTCACTTAGCTTTAGTCATGGGTGGGGGTTACAGCTTCTGAAACCAGACAGGGAAGCTCCCAGCAGATTCTCCACTGGGGAATCAGACATGCATTGTTATGTACAATTTTGAGACTTGAGGCCATTTTGAGACTTGCTTTTTGCTAAAACTCCCTTACCCTGAATTGAGGCAGCAAATGTATACTACATATCTTTAACGTAACTTCCCAAAATCTATGCTAAGCCTTCCAAGGATGAGTGTAACCAGTTCAACCACTTTTGCCTTTGCATTTTCAAATATTCTCCTTCTGTGATGTGATTAGTGGCCTCCTCTCCTTTGTTTTCTGTATAACGTAACCACCTGAAGCAAACCGGTGCATAGTAAATGAGGACTGTTCTCAATGTAATGTGCCCAGAAAAGCAATAAAAGCTTGTCAAGGCAAGTGTTGGGGTGCTCTCCTCTTGAGAGAGTGGCCGTTCTGTCTCTTTTCCTCCACAGGAATTGGTAGCTCGTGTGGATGTGTCTCGTGTCTTATCCACAATGTCACAGACATTGCTGGCTGGTGTCTGCATCATTGGAGTGCTTAAAGTTGTCCTAAATGTTCCTAAGTTTCTCCTTACTTTTTTGAATTCTTGTTTCTTCATTCTGTCCAAGTGGATGTTTATTTCTTGCTTTTGTTTCAAATCATTGATTTGAGATCCAGTTTCCTTCCCTTCACTATTTGTTCCCTGTATATTTTGCTTTATTTCACTTTTCATAGCCTTCATTTCTTCCTTCATTTTGCAACCGAGCTCAATCAATTCACCAGTGTTTTGAACTCTGCATCAGATAGGTTGTCTGTCTCTTCATCGCTTAGTTCTTTTTCTGGAATTTTAATCTGTTTTTTCATTTTAGCCATATTTGTTTGTCTTGGCACACCTTTTATGTTGTAAGTGGGAGGAGCCTTATGGATTCACCAGGGTGGGGCAACTATCTGCATTGCTGACAGCTGCAGTTTGCTGCATTGTGGCACTGACTATAGGTGAGGGGTCAGAGAGGGAACAATGCCACTCACTCGCTCTGATGTAGCCCCACTTTCCACTGAACTCTCCTGTGAGGATGGGACTTTCGCCTGCCTTCGAGAATTTACAGCTAGAGGTTTAGAGTCTTTAGTTTCCTGGTCAGCCAGCCCCCTCCTCATCTGTGTGGTCCACAGTCTTGCTGAGGATCCTCCCCACCTGGCTGCCCATTTCCACCCCTGCAACCTGTGGATGAATATTTCCTTAACTCCTTGGTTGTCTTAGTTTCATACAGTTTGATTTTCTGGCAGCTCTGGTTGTTTATTGTTTTAATTTAGTGTTATCCTTCTTTTGGTTGTGCAAAGACATGAAGCATTTCTACCTATGCCTCTACATTAGCCAGAACTCCTCCCATTATTTCTATTACATATATTTTAAACCTTTTGAAGTTGTCTCATAGAGGTTTTTTTTTTTTTTTTAATTTGTAACAGTGTAGAAACTTCATTTCTTCAATATGGTCTTTTCTCTTTTCTTTCCTTTTGATTCAAACTGGCCACATCCAGCATCTGACAAACCTGCCTCCTTCTGTCTTATATAGCCACTCCCTTAATCCTTAAGCCCTCAGGACAATGAGCTTCTGGTCGGCATCAAAGAATCTTAGGAATAAAGTGTTAACAGCAAATAACACCAGAATATTAAGCCATGGTCCTTGATTTTTAGCTAAGAAAAATTCAGAGCCAAGAATAAAATTCAAGCAAAAGTTTATGTAGACAGTTATAGAGGTAGAAGAAGTGAAGCAGCTGGGCTACACAGGCTCAGGAAACAAGTTACAAAGGCAAGGGAAGGGCCCTTTCATCTTAGGAATAAAGTGAAGGAAATGTGCCCAAGGAAAAGAGAGAGGGTAATGTGCTGGTGCATACTTGAGAGAAAGTGCCATGCTGAGTGCTTTGTCTTAAGTACTTTTATCTGGAGGTCTCAGGGGAGGGTCTCATTATAAAACTTATCAAATACCAAGTGTGTCTCTTCAATGTCATGTTCTCCATTATGCCATGATGTTACTCTATCTGGCTTTACTGCTTTTCTCAGCCTGGATTTGAAAGGCAACTGAAGCATAAATGTTATCTCTAGTTTGTCCAAATCTCTGTCTCTGTGGTCACCAAACTTGAGGCTTTGATCCTAAGATTATTTGATGTGGGTCAAGCCTTCATTGTCCTAGGACTTAATGCTTAAGGGAGTGGTAGTGCAAAGGTTTGTATGGAAGTTGTATGAGACTTTTCTCTGGCCCCCTTGTTCCTCCTCTAAGTGGGTCTGCCACATACTAGCAACATGCCAGGAAAGAGATGAGGGGAGAGTTTGAATCCCATAACCAATGATATGAAAAGTTGAGGGGGGTCTAAATCAAATGATCACTGATATGTTAGAGGAGGAAATGTCACTCTGGGGGCAAGGTTACATCTTACAATTGTCCATTGCTAGGCAGCAGAGGTTTTCCACCTTGGTGACCTTCTGTACCTGGTTTATTTATCCTATTCTGCTCATGCCCGTCTAACTGCCTACTATATCAAAAGTCTGTTTGTTGACCACAGACACAGAGGTTTTAGTCAAACAAGAGCTGACATCTAAGCTTCAGCTATATTGCAACTCCAGGCTCAGAAGTGGCAAAACCAGATGAAATGAGACCATTGCTAATGTTGGGACCAGATGCACTCATCAGCCACCCCCACCTTGGTGCCAACCAATCAGTAAACGAGACAACCATGAAAATGACATTAACTTCCTTAGTCACCATGATCAATCATTTTTTCCCTATATAACCCATTAACTGGAAGCCATTAGGGAGCCAGGACTTTGAGCATTGGCTTACCTATATTCAGGAATGGGCTACTTCCTAAAAGTAAACCCTTATTTTCTTGGTTGCAAGCTTCTGTTTGTGTTTTACTGGGCCCTTATGAGCGCAGGTTAGGCCAACAGAGCCATTTAGTCTGGTAACATATGCTGAGTGTTTTTTTTTTTCCTAGTCTTTGCTTTCTTTGTTTTTTAAATTCTCAGGATTCTATTGATATATCTTGAAACTCAGAGATTGTTTCCACTGTTAAAGAGAAAACCATAGACCCAAAACAGTGTATCTTATGCTAAAGCCCACGATATCAAACCTATATATAATACCTGGCCTAACCGCTATTTCAGCTTTTACTAATAATGTAAACTTTATCAACCAGCCTGGTATTTACTGGTCAAGAACAAGTAAGGTAAATCTGTCTTATGGACCTCTCCATCCCCCATAGATAAAAGAGGCAATGTGCATGATAAAAACCCTTGCCATTTTCCCCTACCCAAAAAAAGATGTCTTGGTCTAAATATAATCTTTTATATTGTTAATAACTTCCTTATCATATCCTTCTTCGTATAAAAACCATCCATTTGGTACAACCCCTCAAAGCAATTTTCTAGTTGTTAGATGGAAAGCTGCTTAATTCATGAATTTTTTAATAAAACCAATTAGATCTTCAAATTTACTCTGTTGAATTTTGTATTTTAACAACTAGGCACTGTACAATCTACTCACGAACCTATCAAAGGCATCCTTCATTTCTGTTACTTTATTTTTTTATCTCTAGTATTACCTTTTAACTCTCTCTCTGCTTACATTGCTGATTGGTTCTTGTCTACTGTCTGCTGTATCCATTGGAGCTCTTGGCATGTTAATTATAGTTGCTTTACTTTTCCAGGTTGATAATTTCAAAATCCCTGCCATGTCTAGTTCTGATGCTTGTTTTTTCTCTTCAAAGTGTGTCTTTTTTTCCTTTTGACATGCCTTGTCATATTTTTTTGATAGCCAGACATGATGTACCATAAAAAAGAAACAGCTATAAATAAGCTTTTAGTAATGTGGTGGTAGTGAGAAGGAAACATTTTCTACAGTGCTTTGATTATGACTCAATCTGATAGTGAGCCTATACCTCTGGACCATGAACTTCACAAATGTCATTCAGTTTTTTTCCTACCCTTTTGGATAGGACCAGATGGCTAGTATTGGCTGGTATAGGGTATGTCCACTCTTCTTCTATGTGGAAGGCTAAAGTTTTATTAGGTGTTTCCCTTCCTTTAGGTCAGTTACTCTCCAATAATATCTGAGCAGGTTAGGCTTTGGTTAATTAGTTTTACCTAAGGGCAGGCCTTATTAAGAAAAGAGTGCTCTAGACTATTTCAAAGTTGTTCACTTCCATTCCTCTTGCTGGGAGCAGGAGATGACATTTTTCTGGTATTTACTGTGGGAACCTAGAAGAGCTCCTGGAGATAAATCTCAAAATATTGTGGGGGCCTCTTCTATGACTGGGTACCCTTGGAATTTTTAAATTCTAGACTTTTCCACATTGAGCCTCCAGTGATTTGTCCATTTTCCTGCCCTGGCTTTTTTTCCTGTGGTCATGTCTGCTCTTGAGTTTCTTCTCAGGCACATTGTCACCCTGTATTCATTCATCTGTCTCTTCAGTCTTGGAGACATTCATTTTCCCTGTGTCCTCCTCTTTCTTATGGACCCAGAGTTGCTGGCTTTTTAGTCTGTTCAGCTTTATAATTTTGGGGAGGAGAAAGTGATAACTTCCAACCTCCTTTCATGCAGAAATGAAAATTACTATATTATTTTTTAAAGTAATTTTGAAACAAGAAAATTAAAAACTATTGTATCTTAAAATGTAATATCAGTTTACTGACATTTACTGGTGGAAAGAGAGGGAATGGGCTGGGCAGAGGAGGGCAAAGGGGGAAAATGGGGACAACTGTAATAGAATAACAATATTTTTTTTTAAAAAAGAAAGTTAGTTGGCACTGAATAGAAAGTCAAACTTTCATTGCATGAATGAATGATTTTAAAAAAAACTACAAGAATTAAAAATAAAATATAACATCAATTTACTCATCTTCAAAAGGAGGGGAATAACAATTGCCTACATTGTAAGATTGTTGTGAGACTCAGTAAGTGAAAATAAGTCAATGATATATAGCCTCCTACACAGTAATCATAAGTGTTAATTTTTATGTTTATCATGGTGAGAAGTATCAAAGTATACGTTATTCCTCTTGTTAAAATCTAAGTTACAAATGATTCTTAGACATACCATGTATTGATTTGAAAATTACCCTAGAAAGTTGAAACAGACTTTGTAACTGTAGAATACAGTTTAGTGAGCTGACCATACAGTTTGGATTGACCAAGACAACCTCAGTTTTCCCAGGATGATCATATGGTAGCCTTTTGAATTTTGTGAAGATGCTCATATTGTTTCCCATAGGGGCTAAACTGATTTACATTCATTCTTGTTGACAGTGCACAAGTGTTCTCCTTCCTCCTCGTCCTTGTCAACACTTCTTTTGTCTTCTTGATGAAAACCATTTTAACAGTGAGAGGTAATATCTCATTGTGGTTTTGATTTGCATTTCCTTGATGATTGGTGATGCTGAGCATCTTTTCTTTAACTGTTGGCTATTCAAATGCCTTCTTAAAAAAAAAAATTCACTTCCTGTGTGTTTAATAGCCTTGTTTTAACTTTCAAAAGTAGTCAGTTTGGATAATAAATGTTATGAATATGCTAAAATTAAAGGGACAAAGCTGTGTCAGTTGAACGAACATGATTAAGATTAGAACTTAAACTCATTATTTACCTTTTACCTAATAAGAAGTTAAAATTAAATGTTTCTTTTAGAGTTAAAAAACTTATTAAAATTATTAATTAATTCATTAGTTCATCTAGCAAATATTTATGTAGCTCTTATTTTGAAGAAAGTTTTAAACAAAACAGAAAAACTTCCTACCCATGTAATTTACCTTTCTGTGAAGGACAAAGGATACTTTCTGTGAAGTATCTAGAATAATGACAATGAATGAAAATTTTTCAATTCTTTTTTAAAATAAACAAGGTAAGATTGATTTTGATAAATGCTCTGAAGAAAATAAAATAATAAGAGAAAGAGAATATCTCAGTGTTGTGAAAAGAGCAGGACTCTCCAAAAATGGCCAGGTGGTCCATACAGATTTTCCAGATTTGGATAAGATAGCTGGGACGAACCCTACTCCCATAGCCTGACCTTTCTGCCAACAGAGAACTATTGGACATTTGTACAGTGAAATACTACTCAGCCCTTAAAAAGAAGAAAATGTTACCCTTTATGACAGCATGAATGTACCTGGCTACCATTATACTAAGTGAAATAAGCCAGTCAGAGAAAGATAAATACCATACGATTTTACCCATATGTGGAATATAATGAACAAACTGAACCAACAAGCAAAATACAGACAGACTCATAGATAACAGCTAGACAGCTCCGGGGGAGGTAGCAGGTGGAGGATCAAGCCAAAAGTAAAAAGGACTCATGGGCATGGATGACAATGTAGTGGCTGTGGGGGTGGTGGGGAGAGGGATATAAGTGTGACAAATGGTAATGGAAAAATACAATAAAAACTAAACCGCAAAAAAAAAAAAAAAGGTATTATATGGAAAAATCAAATAGATGCATTTAAACCTGAAAAAAAATATATAAATAGATGAAAACTTCTTTTTGTAGTATTGACATCAAGGAAATTGATTATAATAATGAGAATTTGAATATGGATTCCAGGAATTGTCAAACCTAGCTCCTTGAATCAGAAGTGCACAGAGCCAACCTCACATCTAGGACCCTGCTTTTCAGCAGGGACAGTGAGAGAAGACTTCCAAAGAAAGGACTTGGGTCTAGGTCAAGCTTTATATTTATTTCTATAGTCTTTTATTTGTTCTTGTTTAATTATAGCAGTTCTAACTGAATAGCCACAAAACTAAACCTATTTTTTAAATGATCTTTTAGTCTTTAAGTTTTTATCTATTTAACCTATAATTTTCTCCGCCTCATAGATAATCTAAAGTAATTCAGCTATGGAGAGAGAGTCTTAGAATTGACAGAGATATTTGGGTCAAACTTTTTAAATCTTTGCTTTATTTAAAGCATATATATATATTACATATTTGTAATATGTAATATGTAATATATATATGACATATTTTTCCTAAGTATATTTTAACATCACAGGTATTTTAGTTTAAGAATGACAGCTTTCAGAGAGGTAGATGAGGGAGATGGGTAAAAGATGGTGAGGGCATGAGCCAGAGAACATATATATGCATAACACATAGACACAGACAACAGTGTGGTGATGACCAGAGGGAAGGGGGTGGGGTGGGGATGGGTGGAGGTGGGCAAAGGGAGAAAAATTTGTAATAGTGTCAAAAATAAAACAAAAAAGGTCAATTAAAAAGACTATGCTATTAAAATGTAGCTACTAGTAAGCAAAATAATTTTACAACTTCTAAATATAAACTATATTGGCAAAACATTTTGCTAATACCTAGAGAGGAAAAGGGAGAATTAACATGACTAATGGAACTCTAGAGATATTTTTTCTCAACTATCTCTTAACTGTACCAAACTTAGTAATATTCAATATAAAATTTTACCTACAATGTTTTAAGGTTCTGCAGAGAAAATAAAAAATACAGCAATTCTTCAGTTTACAAATAAAGAATCTATCTTGTTATGGCAACCAAACTTGAAAAAATAATTAAGACAAGAAGGTACTTCAAAAGTTGCTGTAAGTTGGGAGGAGTTCCAGCCAAGGTGAAGGCATAGGTAGATAGGCTATGCTTCCTCACACAACCAAAAGAAGGACAACAACCATTTAAAACCCCCAAACAACCATAACTGCCAAAAAAGAGTACAATATGGAAGTTTGGCAACCAAGGAGTTAATGAAGAAACATTCATCCATATTAGCAGGAAGGTCAGAGACAGGAAGCCAGGGCAGAGATGACAAACTGCAAGTCAACAGACCAGGCTGACCCAGGCAGCAGATAACAGATGAGGTGGTTTCACATTTGCGTGTGGATGAACAACTGGGGAGTGAGACAGATAGCACAACCCAGGGTACCAGCATGGGAAACAAAGCCTCAAAACCTCTGGCTGAAAAAACCTGTGGGGTTGATGCAGCAGGAGAAACTTCCAGCTATGCAGGAGACTTTGTTGGAGAGACCCATGGGGTCCTAGAACATACACAAGCCCACCCACTAGGAATCAGCAAAAGAAGGGCCAATTTGCTTATGGGTAGCAGGGGAAGTGACTGAAAGTGGGGCAAGAGCCAAGCAAGTGACATTGTTCCCTCTTTGAACCCTCCTCCACATACAGTGCCAAAATGCAGTGAGGTGGGTTGATCTGCCCTCACAAATAATTAAGGCTCTGCCCTTCACAACATAACAGGCATACTGAGACAAAGAAATATGGCCCAAATGAAAGAACAGATCAAAACTCCAGAAAAAGAACTAAACAATGGAAAGATAGCCAACGTACCAGATTCAGAATTCAAAACAGTAGTAATCAGGATGCTCACAGAAATGATTGTGTAGGGATGCAAAATAGAGGAAGAAGTGAAGGCTATGAAAAGTGAAATAAAGAAAAATATATAGGGAACCAATAGTGAAGGGAAGGAAACTGGAACTCAAATCAACAATTTGGAACAGAAGGAACAAATAAATATTTCACCAGAACAGACTGATGAAACAAGAATTCCAAAAAATGAGGAGGGGCTTAGGAACTTCTAGGAAAATTTTACACATTCCAACATCCAAATCATAGGGGTGTCAGAAGAAGATGAAGAGAAAGAAATTGAAAACTTATTTGAATAAATGATGAAGGGGGACTTCTTAATCTGGTGAAGGAAATAGACTTCCAGTAAGCCTAGGAAGCACAGGAAGCTCACAGAGTCCCCAAGAAATTGGGCCCAAGGAAAAACACCAAGATACATTGATTAAATTCCCCCAAATTAGAGATAAGGAGTGAATCTTAAAATAGCAAGAGGAGAGAAGAGAGTTCCCTACAAAGAAGTGCCCATAAGACTATCAGCTGATTTCTCAAAAGAAACTTTACAAGCAAAAAGGGGCTGGAAAGAAGTATTCCAAGTCATGAAAGGCAAAGACCTACATCCAAGATTACCCTACCCAGCACTGCTATCCTTTAGAATGGAAGGGTAGATAAAGTACTTCCTAAATAAGGTCAAGTTAAAGGAGTTCATCATCACCAAGCCCTTATATATGAAATGTTAAAGGGACTTAGCAAAGAAAAAGATCAAAACTATGAATAGTAAAGTGACAACAGACTCACAACTATCAACAAGGAAACCTAAAAAAAAAACTAAGCAAACAACTAGAACAGGAACAGAATCACAGAAATGGAGATCACATGAAGGGTTATCAGAGGGGAAGGGGTTCGGGGAGAATGGGGTAAATGTCCATGGAATAAGAAGCATAAATGGTAGGCACAAAATAGATAGAGAGGAGTTCAGAATACTATAGGAAATGCGGAAGCCAAAGAATTTATATGTATGACCCACGGACATGAACTTAGTGGGGAGGCAATGCTGGTGGGAAGGGGGTTGCAGGGTGAAGGGGGATAAAAGGGAGAAAAAAATGTGACAACTGTAAATAGAATAATCAATAAAATGTACTGTTAAAAATGTTGCTATAAATTGGTAATCCTGTGTGAATAATCTATTTGTTAGTGCACTCATGGTTATATGATTATCACCAACTCCAAAATGTTCCAAAGAATTTCTAGAAGAATTACTTTTTCAAGGCCTTTTTAAAAATTAACAAGCCAAATATTTAGTACTTTATTAATAAAATTCTATCCAGCCTTTCATTGGACCTAGTATATTTAAATTTATTTTCAAGTAATTTATACATATCTAAAAAGCTGTATTGACAAAAATATGTGTAACTGGACAGGAGTTTTTAATGACTTATGAGTCATAGTTACAACTAGTAATTAGGTTTTGAGTGGAGGTCAATATCAATATTTCAGATGACTTATTCTTTCTCTACTGACTACTTGGTATCACAAGTAATATATAACTTTCATGTATAAAAATGTAATGATCATGTAATACATATAATATTTGTCAATAAGTTGTTTCATTCTATTTCTAAATGTAATTTTCTGGTCTTATAATCATTCTTGTATTATTTTTAACATATGTGAAACTTTTATTAATTAAAATGGAGACAATATCACTGTGTTACTTATTAGATGAATAGAAATATGTATACTTATAACTGAATTTAGTAACAAGCACAATAGAAACCACCCATCAACAAATATGGTATTTCTCAGTTGTGTGCATGCATCTTTTCTAAACATGAATTTTAGGTCTACATCCCTGTAGATTCTGGTTTAATAGGCTTGGGAAGTTTTTCTAATATATATAATATTAAAGTTTCATAGTGACTCTGGGTAGCATTATCACTCTTGAAGATCCTTTGCACTAATATTTAAGAAAAGAGGAGTCTTTTTAACTATCATGAACATTTCTGAGAATTTTGCAGGGGAAACATGCTAGGACTTTTAAGTGTAAATATTATGTTAAACTTTAATTATTTCTGTAATTTAACAAATCTTCACAATATACCTCAAAAGGATTGTTTTGAAAAATATTCTCCACTCAACACAGTTTGTCAATAACTTTTACCTGGAAGAATGATCTGGAATTAGATGGCTAAATTAATGTCCTTGATGCCAGATGGGACCTGCAGCCTTACTGTTTTGGCCTGTAAAGTATATATTAATTTGTTTTTAATTGAACTAAAATTTTTTAATTGTAGTTCAACTTTAACTATTCAGTTTTTAGTTTCTCTTGGGGAATCAGAAGTTCTGGCAGCATGGTATTAATAATTACTAAATTAAGTTCTTTAAGTCAAAATAGAAGTGTCATTTTTGAGGGATTCTAATGCTTAGTTTTCTGTTTTGTATTGTTTTCTCTTCTGTAATGAGAACGAAGTTTTCAATTTGCTTCAGGCTCAGGGTAGGACACCATATCAGTTTACAACTTTCCACTAAACATTATATAAATCAAAGCAAAATATTTGTCAGCAGGTGGGATATGAAACTGTCATAACCAAAAAGCTAATGCCTTAGGAGTTAGAATCAAGATGAAATAGAGAAGAAAAAAGGTGAATGAATATATAACTGCAGTTACTGGTGGGGGGGGATAATAGAGCAGACAAGACTTTTATAGAAAAATGGAGTATAAAAAATGAACATTTTCTGTGTGAATTCTCTTAATATTCATCAACAATAAGAACAGCAACAAAAAATAAACATGAGAAGAATACTTAACAGTTAAAGGCTAGATAAAAGGTGAGTCAAAGAATAATGAAAGTCTTCTAAGCCTCTTGAAGAAATACATGTTGCTCTCTCCTTAGTTAAGATTACTATGAAAAGTCAAAAGCTGTGTTTACTAAGAAATAAAAATTTTGTACATGAAGATTATTTCTGTTGTGTGTATTTCAAAGAAGTGGGAGAGGAAAAAAGAGAAATGAGACAAAAAATGGGATAAGCAGAAGTTCTCCTGGGGCAGTTAATATCTAAATAGGGTCAATTTTGATGTTTAGACCTATCCATCCATGTGACATCCATTGAAACACATCCAAGGGTAACTGTATTTGGGTGGCCTTAATACTCAACAACAATGTTAGCTGCAGAATTTGTTCCTGGATTCTGAGAGTCCAGGTACACACAATTTGGGGTATTGCAGTGTAAAAGAAAATATTTTTATATATCTATCAGTTTATTTTACAAAGAGATGTTTCAGTTATATTTGTCATGTTTAAGCTCTGGAGAATATAAAAGCAAGCAAGAAGTCTAAACCTTAAATTTTAACATATATTAAAAAAAGTAATGCATACTCAATAGAAAAAATATAGCAAACAGAATAAAACATGAAAAAAATAAATGTTTATTAATTTAATTCCCCTTTTATTTTGCATTTTGGTATATTTGTTACAAACTTTAATGACAGAAGTTTTAAAAATATTTCCCATACCAATAGATATTCTTCTATGTCAACAATTTAAGTTGTGTATGTTGCATTTCTTGAACATAAAATGAATTACTTAACTAGTCCCCTATGCTTGAGAAGTACTCTACTATAAATTTGTCATTGATGTAACTAACCTTGTTATTACACATCAGTCTGTAATCTTTATAGGTAACTGAATATTTGGGGGCAATAATCTCAAATAATTATGTTTCTGTTGGGTTTGACTTAGTGTTATTAATTTTCTCTTAGAAAGGTTTTATCAGCCTGGCTGGCGTAGCTCAATGGATTGAGCACGGGCCTGCGAATCAGACGGTCGCGGTTTGATTCCCAGTCAGGGCACATGCCTGGGTTGCATGCCAGGTCCAAGCAGGGGACGCACAGGAGGCAACCATACATTGATATTTCTTTCCCTCTCTCCTTCCCTTACCCTCTGAAGATAAATAAATAAAATCTTAAAAAAAAGAATGTTTAAAAAAAAAAGAAAGGTTTTATCAATTTATGCTCTACAATGAGCTACATACTCAAGCACCACAGAAGTGTGTCATTCCTTTTTTTGCAGCAAAGATATACCTTTTTTGTATAAAACAGAATCCAAGTCTGTGATTTTATTCCCCCATTTTTAATTTAGTATGTATATGTAATTTAATGTATATGTAGGATAGAACACTTTTTGTTTGAAGTGACAGAAAACTGAACTTAAACCAGCTTAAGCAATAGTGGCTTTTCATTGATTTACACTGTAAAAAAAAATTAGTTTGATCTTACTCCGGGCATTACTAAATATAGTGACTCAAAATATTTTACAAAAAAATATAGCCTCTGTTCTAAGTATCGTCTCAAATAGTTTCTTTTTTATGCCACAAGATTGAAGCTACTATCTCCCAAGAACAAATATGTCCAGTTTCAAATAAAGCTTAAAAGAGCAAGAACTTTTACTCCAGAAAATATCCTGAGTTATTCTCCTGGGATCAACATCAGTCTTGTGGTCATACAGTGTGAAATTACTAGATTTTGGTAGTAGCTCATTACATGAAAATCAAAGCTAATGTCAGGAGAAGATGTTGGGAGGTAAATTATTCACTACATCATTGTCTGTGCATGTGTTTTAATTTTTTGACAAAACCATATTTATGGTTTGTATATATTATCGGTTTTTCAAATAAATGCTTGGATTTACTTAAAAACTTACTGTTTTCTAAAACATAAATTTCTACCTTTACTCCAATAATCCTTTCCACCTGCTTTATTTTAATTTTTTTGATGTCTTTCTCATTTTTTGACTTGAATATCATAAGTTTCTCATTCATGTACTAATATTTAAGTTAAGGTAAAACCAGTTGGACTAAAGACAATGTGGAGGGAAGATTAAATTTGGGAGGTGGGGGTGTGTAGGGCAATGGAGAGTAATTAGGAAAAAATGGGGACAGTTGTAACTAAACAATAAAAATATTTTTGAAAGAGTATCTTTTCCGAATGGGTTCAGCACTTCATAAGTCTGAGTTTATTTACAACTCAGCTTTTTCTTGAACAGTTTCCAATTAGCATGTAACACAATACTAATGGAGAGAGATTCCATCATATTCAAGTAGAAAAATATCAGTTTCCTACAAAAGATGCATAGAAAAATGACATCCTAAAGGAGTCATTTTGGAACTACTCTAAACGCAATATTTATGATAAAAATTCAGGGCTAAAAATTTTTGTTTACAATAAAAATAAACAAATACAATAAAAATAATTTTGTACCTCATAAATCTTTATAACCACATTTTAATATTTCAAATAAAATTAATGTAGGTTTATAGAAGTGTTTAGTAGATTATAGTCTAGAATTAAGCTACTTTGGGCTTATCTGACATTGCCTGTGAGTAAATGAGGAATATGTAAAATGAGAAAAACTTTCACTTTCCAATACAGTCTAACTAGAGAACACCATGATTAACTTACAGAACAGCATGATAGTTGACCCTGATGATGCTTTCACACATTAATCTCGTGTCTAAGTGGCAGACTGTGAAAGATCTCACCTCATATACTTTATGAAATACTACATAAAACAAACATGGGGGAAATTTATAAGTTATATTCAAATATAACTTTCTATAGAATGTGGTGATTACAAACACAGCTTGTAGAGTCAGATTTCCTAAGCTAAAAAGTCCTGCTCATTCCCTAAGTGACTCTTTGACCTTGGGTGGCTGTTACATTTTTCTATGCCTCAGTATAAATTTGTAAAATCAGAGTAATAATAGAATCTACTTTAAAATATTATTAAAAAGGCTGAATAAGTTAACATATCTAGTCTTTGTAACAGTGCTACTGTTTTCATTTATTTTTTAGTGAGCTGCCTATCGATGTCTTCTACCTTTCTCTAATGTTTATAACTGCACTCCCATGAAGTTGTAATATATAATCTGTGCATATAAGCAATGAAGCCTGTGAACTTGAAAGAACAACCATATGCTGAATCAAAAAAGAAAACAGGTGTTAGGGTTTCTGTGACTAGGCTACTCTTCAGTCTGTGGAGGAAGGTGGCAGAAATGAGAGGATCTATAGTAGAAGCTGGCAGTTGATCCTCCAGTGGTTCAGATCTTCTCAGTCCTCTCTAACTGCAAAAGGTGATTCCTCCCCCCATCAAAAAATAGGCAAAACAATGAGAATACAATAATTCCTGGGAGACTGATAAGGTAGCGTAGGTGGAAACCACTTTCTGCTACAAGTCAGAAGGCTACCCATGGTTTGTGGACTCTCAGGACAATTAATGTAAATCACTGTCGCCTCCTGATTTCACAGGCACCAGAATTCTGCTGCCTTATTCCCTCAGTGCTAGTCCCTGATTTTGCTGTCTGGCTGCATAGTAGCAAAACCAATCCGCCTACACTTGCTGTTTTCTTACCATTAACACTGAAACTGTGTACCCCTCATAACACATATAGCATTATATCTCTACATGAAATTCTTGAAGCAAGACCCTGACAGCAGTAACATTATTAGTTTTCCAAAAACATAGAGAATACATAAGAGAATGAACCTACTCTCTCTAGATATTCTTTCTCTGCCAAAGCAATTGGATATAAAGAAAGTTTTTTATCTCTTTTTATTTCTTATTGTGTTTTTCCATTATTATTTAATTACCTTATAGACCTCCCCCAAATTAACCACACTATTGTCCATGTCCGTGAGTATTTTTACCTTTTTGCTCGATCCTATCACCCTCTACCCTCCCCCTACCATAGCTGTCATCCTCCTCTCTATCTATGAACCTGTCTCTATTTTGCTTATTAGCTCAGTTTGTCCATTACATTCTACGTATAAGTGAAATCATATGGTATTTTCTTTCTCTGACTGGCTTTTTCACTTAGCATAATTTTCTCCAGGTCCATCCATGCCGTCACAAATGGTAAAATCTTCTTCTTTTTTACAGCCAAGTAGTATTCCATCATGTAAATGCCCCGTAGTTGTTTTATTCACTAATCTATTGATGGACACTTGGGCTGTTTCCATATCCTGGAAATTGTAAATAATGCTGCAATGAGCATAGGGGTCCTTATGTTCTTTCAAAATAGTGTTTTGGATTTCTTCTAATATATTCCCAGAAGTGGGATCTCTGGGTCAAAAGGCAGATCCATTATTATTATTTTCTTCTTTTTTAATTACATTTTATTGATTATGCTATTAGAGTTGTCCTGATTTTTCCCTCGTTGCCACCCTCCACTCAGCACCCCCATTCCCTCAGGCAATCACTGCCCCCCCATTGTTCATGTCCATGGGTTATGCATGTAAGTTCTTTGGCTACTCCCTTTCCTATATTGTACTTTACATCACTATGGTTACTCTGTAACTACTTATTTGTACTTCTTAATCCCCTCAGCTCTTCACCCATTCCCCCATAGCTCCCACCATCTGGCAACCATCAAAATGCTTTCTGTACCCACAATTTTACTCTGTTCTCCTTCTTTGTCTGGTTTGTTTTTTGATTCAATTACTGAAAGATTTGTATTTTTTGCCATTTTATGTTCATACTTTTTATCTTCTCCTTTTTCTCAAAGAAGTCCCTTTAGCATTTTACATAATAATGGTTTGGTAACGATGAATTCTGTTAGTTTTTTTCTTGTCTGAGAAGCTCTTTATGTGCCCTTCAATTCTAAAGGATATCTTTGCTTGGTAGAACATTATTGGTTGTAGGTTCCCGCTTTTCATGACTTTGAATCCCTTCTTGCCAATCTCTTTTAGCCTGCAAAGTTTCTTTTTAGAAATCAGCTGATCGTCTTACAAGAACTCCCCTTTAGGTAACTAAATGTTTTTATCTTGCTGCTGTTAAGATTCTCTCTTTATCTTTAAACTTTGGCATTTTAATTATATTTGGAGTGAGCCTCTTTGCATCTATCTTGTTTGGGACTCTGTACTTTCTGGACTGGCATGTCTATTTCCTTCACAAAATTAGAGAAGTTTCTTACATTATTTTTTCAAATAGATTTCCAATGTCTTGCTCTTTCTCTTCTCCTTCTGGCACCCCTGTGATGTGAATGAATTTTGGACTAATTGAAGTTGTCCCAGAAGCTGCCTATACTATCCTCATTTGGGGGGATTCAATTTTTTTTTTCTTGTCATTCCAATTGGTTGGTTTTGTTTTGTCTTTATGTTCCAAATCATTGATTTGATTATCAGCTTCAACCACTCTACTGCTCTTTCCCTTTAAATTATTCTACATTTCAATTACCGAATCCATTTCTGATTGGATTTTTTATGCTGCTGAGGTTCTCACTAAGTTCCTTCAGCATCCTTATAACCAGTGCTTTGAACACTGCACCTGATAGATTGCTTATCTCCATTTCATTTAGCTCTTTTTCTGGTGTTTTGATCTGTTATTTCATTTGGGCCATGTTTCTTTGTCTCCTTGTTTTTGTGGCCTCCCTGTGTTTGTTTCTCTTTAGTAGGTAGAGTTGTTTTGACTCCTTGTCTTGGCAGTGTGGCCTAATGTAGTAAATGTCCTATAGGGTCAAGTGGCATAGCCTCTTCATCACCCAAGCTGGGTACTCTAGGTGTGCCTTTGTGTAAGCTGAGTATACCCTCCTTTTGTAGTTGAGCCTTGGTTGCTGTTGGCAGATCAATGGGAGAGATTCACCCAGGTCAGTCAGCTGCAAGGACTGGCTGTGACTACTGACATCCAATATCCACTCTACATAGAGGATCAACTATGCAGAGACAGAATTATGGTTCTCTGATGCATTCTATAGGTCTACACTGGATGTGCTGGTCCTGGAGTTTTCAGGTGGTACAGGCCAAGGTCAGCCCCCAACTGTATTTTGCCTGGGACACCCTGTCTGAGCTATAAAGCAATCTGAGACGGATGCTACTTGTGCCATGCTTGGACATTCCAAACTGAAGCCAAGTTATGAATTTAAGCTAGCTGCTGTTAGTGCCTGGCCAGGGCTCACTGAAGTTAGCTCCTGCTTGTTTGATAGGATTTAGGAAGTTATGAAGCATGAGCAAAGACCAATATGGAAAAGTATCTTGGGTAGGCCTATAGTTGGGTGGGGCAAAGTCTATTAGGATCTCCAAGGCAGGTCAAACAATGTTAGCCAGGTTGATGAAATCTCAGATATGGCACCAGCTTGCTGGCTCTGTGAGAGGAGGATTTATAAAAGAGACAATGGCCTCTGCTCACCTTGGTGCCAGGCACTTTAGTTTCTCCCTGTATATCAGGGTGTCTTTCCAGTTGCTACCCCAGTTCTGGAGCTCAGAGGGTGTGAACTTGAGTAGGTAAGTCTGGGTGCGGATTATTTAAGAGAAAGTGCTTGGGGTTCAAGCAGTTTCTTCCACCAGCTCACTCCCCACTGGTTTTTATACCCAGAAGTTGTGGTGACTTATTTTCCTGGCACTGGAACCCTGGGCTGGGGAGCCTTATATGGTGCTGAGAATCCTGGCTCCTGAGACATCCCTCCCTAATTTTTATCCACCATACAAATACATGGGACCAGCTTGTTCTGCGCCTGTGTCCCTCCTACAAGTCTAAATGGATGTGTTTTCTTTAATTCCATTGTTGTCAGACTTCCATTCAACTCAATTTATGACAGTTTTGTGTGATAGTTGTTCTATATTTTAGTTGTAATTTTAATGTGGTTGTGAGAAAAGGTTAGACATGTGTGCCTATGTCACCTTCTTGACAAGTAGTCAAGAATCTTTTTAAAGTCATAGTTTAGGATTGGCCTTCAGATTAGAGAGAGGCAGAGCAGAAACCAAAGAATTAAGATTTTAGCATAGTGCCAGACAGGTGACAAGTCCTCTATAAATGCTATGGTTTAATAGTAATAATTACCATTATTATTATTACTAGTATTGTGACTGAAGATATAGGTAGTCATTTACAAGTACAGAAAAAATTTATCCCAAGAGAATTTTACAAGAGAATTGGAGAAATCAAATCTCTTTAATAATAATAACATCAAAAAAGTTGGAACTCATAGTAAATGGGAAAACTACAGCAAAATTAGACCACTTTGGATAAAAAATAAAATTGTTCAGTGCCTGAAACTTTCTTAGACTTTCAGATACATCTCCACTTTCAGCCTCAATAATGTACTTGCCCCTCTTTGACTTATGGGATTCTTCCCAGTGGTAGCCAAATCATGGTAACAGGCTTTCTTGACTTAATCTTGGCTCACACTTCTTGTCTTATTTCATTTGGAGTTGTTAACAAGGATCCAGATTTTGTAATTCATGAATAGCTTACAAAGTTCAAGACATCCTAACACTAGCAATAGCCCCCAGTGTTGCCTCTCTCAGCCTTAAGTACAATCTTGAGAAGATCTCTCCCCATAAGAGATCAAAGATAGTGCCAGCAGAAGAAAGTAGCATCTCAGCAATGTCAGTGGGGACAAACAACCAAAGATTACCATTATCTGGATAAATTATAAGGTTTGGGAATGCTATTTGTTCAGAGTATGTGCTCCAGGAACAATGGACTTAGTTTTCCTGAATCTCCAGTAAAGAATTGGATATCTGTACTATAGCCTCATTCATTGTATAGTAGAAACAATCATTTATCTTGAGTTTAATCATCCTAAATCAATTTTTGTTAGCATCAAAGAGTACATAAAATACATTATATATCACTGATTCATCAAAACTTTACGTGTGTGTGTATAGATGATTTCACTCATATGTGGAATCAAATGAGCAAATTGAACTTACAAGCAAAATAGAGACAAACTTATAGAGAGCAGGATGACAGCTAAGGGGTGGAGGGTAGAGAATGGAGGGATTGAGCAAAAAAATTAAAAGGACTCATGGGCATGGACAACAGTGTGGTGATTGCTGGGGTGAGGGGAGTATAAGGGGACTAAATTGTAATGCAAAACAATACAATAAAAAGAAAGAAAAAGAAAAACTCAGATGTATAAAGTGGGGAAATAATGAAACAGAATCTCTTGCTTGGTGCTGCCAAACAATAAATTTAATCTATCAGATGTTATACATTAAATATAAAGCCTTAAGGAATTTGTGGTTTTCTTTTGCTGGTATACTCCCCTTGTTGATTTTTGCAAAATTGGGATCAGGATCATCTAAAACATGAGAATATGGTGTCTGCTCAATACCCCCCAGTTTTTTTCCATCATAACATCATCAATTATTTCTCTCACAGTTTTTTAATCTATAATTATCCTATTTTGCTATGTACAATGCACATCCATGTTTTTGGCCCAAACTTCAGGAAAAAAATACTTTGTTTTCATTTTTTAATTCAATTTTTATTCATTTATATTTATATACTTGTTTTTATATTATTAAGGAATTTTAGCATTTATTTTTGAACATTATGGTACAAAAAATTTTACATAACAAATAATTGCAAAACACCAGAACAGATACAAGATATTTCAGGCACTACCATGTATAATGCACATTCTTATTCTTCCCTCAAAAATTAGGACAAAAAAATGTGCATTATACATGGCAAAATGTGGTATTTTATTTCTTAAATTATTTATTATCTCTTATGCTTTGTTAAAGTTGATTAGAGCAAGACTTTGTTTTTTCTTATTCAGTGCTAAATTTTTAGCTTCAAATACAGAGCTGAATGTAGATAAGTGCTATGTTAATGTTAGTTAAATATATGAATGTGGCCTGATTACTTAATGTTGCGTTTACACATGAGGGAAGGAGGTTTAGTGAAATTGCACTTGATGAATTTGAGATCTTCAAGGTAAAATCCAGAAGTGGGCAATAGTTTGTTCAATAGTTTGTTAACTTTTATGAGGTATTACTTTCCTTCTTACAACACTACTTACCTCTTTTAATATTTTTTAAAGTGATTCTCAGCCTTGGGAGCATATTAGAATCACCTGGGGAACCATATAAACTCTGATGCCCAGACCACACTCCTCTTCTGTTACTCAGAATCATTATGTGTCAAGATTCTAACATGAACTAAGGTTGAGAATGTCTGTGTGTATATGTGTGTTTGTGACTATTCTGTGTATGTATAGATGCAGGTATTTAAGGGCAGGTCCAAAGTTTACATTTCATTAAGGAGTCCATGAAGAAGCAGAGCCATGTTGAGAGAAGGCTGATCTGGCAGCTTTATAGGACAGTTAGGAGTATAGGTAGAATGACAGTGGAGCAACCAATTACTAATGCAGTTCTCTAAGTAAGAGGTAAGAAAGACCTAACTCAGGCAGTAATAGTAACGACACAATGAAGGGAATAGGAAATATATGTGAGATGCATCATGAAAACAGCTCTAGAAGATATGGCAACAGATTGAATGTGAATGCTACAAGGAAGAAAATCTTCAGAGCCTTAACAATTGTGTCTAGCCTTATTCCCGAAGTAATTTGTTACACACATGATGTAAATTAATACTTTGAATGACAGCAAACCAAAATGAAAACTACTTTTTTAGGGCATTAGTGACCGAATAGCATAATCGCTGTGGTATTATGTTATTGGCATTAGCATTAATAAATATTTCATGTGAAACCAAAAATTACAGTGCCTATACTTTGAAGAATGAATATCCTTCAAAACATGCAATAAAAACATCACGCTATCACCAGGGCCAAAAATTCTGTAAATATTTATAAATAAACTAACAACTCACTTAAGTAAAAGATTCATTGAATTGCTATGAGTCGCAATTATGCTTTATATTAAGTAGTTTTGCTTATGTCATTATCTAGAGGGCTTGATGAATTGAGCAGTATAAATTCCAGCACAATTTAATTATAATATTGGAAGAGTTTCATAAAGTCTCTAAATCTCAGTTGTCTTGTCTATAAACTGAAGAAAATAATATTTTATCCACTTGACAGTAGCAATTCTAAACCAGACTTTCCCCCAAACTGTAAGTATTTGTTTATATATTATATTACCATATACATATATGACACTTCTGTGTGTGTATAAGAAAAGCATTAAATAAGGAATCCAATGTCTTGTGTTCCAGTCAGTTTCCAACAGTGCAAGAATTAGATAAATAACCTCTAATTTTCTTTTGAGTTAAAGTTAAATACAACAGAAAGGTTGAAAGAAGGTGAAGGTATTAAACAAAGAACATATATGCATAACGCATGAATATGAACAACATTGTGGAGATTGTGCAAATGGAGGGGGGCCAGTTGGGAGTGGTGCAAAGGGAGAAAAATTGGGACAACTGCAATAGCATAAACAATAAAAATGTTAAAATAAATAAAGAAAGAAGATATCAAGGAAAATTTACATTCTGAATTTTAAAAAAGATAAGAAGATAGTGTCCTGGATCTAAAAAAGTGGAATCATGAAAATGCTCTTGAGCTTTTCTTTGCCCACTGATTGTATAAAAACACATGAGGTAAATGATGACGATGCTAGGTTTTTCTGTAGTATTTAAAAAGTAATAAAAGTGGTTTTGTTGCCATTTTTATATTGAGGGAGATTACTTTTTACAGAAAAATTTAAGAGAATTTGCAAGAGAAGTCTTCTGCTTTATACAAATGTCAGTTTTACAATGAAGAAGACACTTTATTTGGTGGTATTTTTGCAGATTCTTTTTCACAATGCTTGTGTAGGCATGTAGGTAAAATAAATTAGTGCTTTAGTAGGACTGAGTTGATCAAGTGCAGCAATAAAGACTGCAGAATGTAGGACTAATTCGGTTTGTTCTTTTAAGACACTGCAAAGTTACAACACCAGAGGAAAATAGTCACACCATCAGCAAACCTATAGAAAATACTTTTACACCATTGAATAGGGTCTGTCAAATTTCCCAAGAAATTATGAAATGAATCAGATAAAATAAACCAAGCCACCAAATGTCAGCAAGACAGGGGTGGGTGGCTGGTAAGCACCATTTCACTTACACAAGTCATTTAGACAAGCAGGTGGTAGATTATATACAATTCAAATACAAAATGATAAAAAAATGTAGTATTGAAACCATTGGTCCAATAAAGCTACTTTCAGAAAAAGTAAATAAAATTAAGAGCACAGCTCTGAGCTATGGTAAAAAAAAAATGGCAAAGTTACTTAACAGGAAAAAGTACGAAATACTGAAGTTATTCATTTTAAAGGAAAGAAGTATTTGTTGAGCACATACTATAAATCAGCCTTTGTGCTTAGGTAATTCAGATGCCTTCATGGGGCTTATGTTCTGGAGAAAGAAAAACAGATAATAAACATAGTAAATTACATAGTGTGTTAGAAGTGGATATGTAGTAGATAAAAAGTAGAATAAAATTTTGAAGTTTTGGTTCTACTCAAGAAAGATATAGGCAGGACAGTCAGGGTAAGACTCACTGAAATTTAAGCAAAGACTTGAAAATCTGAAAACATGTCAAGTGTTAAGTTGGGGAGAGGTGTTCCAGGCAGAAGAAAGAGCTAGAATCAAAGTTCTGAGATGTAAGTGTGTATGGCATGTTGAAGAAGAGCAAGGAAATTAGTGTGGCTGGAGCAAATAGGGTGGGAAAGCCGTAGGCAAGCAACCAGGTCAAAGAGCGAGTGGGTGTGAGTAGACCATGTAAACAAGTTGAGCCTGGAAGCCATCTTTAAAAGAATGTTGGCTTTCACTCAGGGTTTTAGGTAGAGGAATGACATTATTGGCACAGAAGAGTTAGATTTCTGTGTTGAGAGTAGACTGGGAGTGGGGCAAAGTAATAGGGGCTATGGAAGTATAGAGAAAAAAGCAGTATAACTTTGATGAAGATGTGCTCTGAGCTGATTACCTATAAAGAGAATGAGTTGTGACTCATTCCAAGTTCACAGAAAACATGGTGGAGTTGGGAAGAGAGGAAGGGAGTAAGGGAATTGCTTAAACTGGGAGATTTGGTTCTTTTCTCCATAAACAACTCCTTCAGAGAATTCTATTTTTCTTAGTTTGAGTACTTTCTCCTCTGAATCCAAAGCCATATTGTTTTGCCTTCCTCTAGACTGAACACTAATTCCTTACCTTAAAATGCCTGCTGGTTTCCACTTGGTTATGTGTTCATTTCTCCAAATCTGTGGTTTCAAAACATATGTTTTCACCCAATTTAATTTTCTTAATCATTAGTCCACAAGTCTGTCAGTCATTCTGGGTTAAAACCAGAAACCTCTCTCATTCATAATTTCTATATCTAGGCAATCTTGAAAGATGTTATTACTTCAAAATAACTCATATAAAATTGTTGCTTCTCTCTCCTACATCTATCACCTAAAACAAAAATATATCTCATTCCTATAATATTCTAATAGTTTTTATGAGTTAGCTCATCCATTCTACTTGATCCTACCTAAGATTCTCATAAACACTATTTTCACTGACATGCAGAATACTCTACATGATAACTCTGCTCTTAATTTTTTGAGTAGTTGCCATAATTTTCCATAGTGACTGTACTAGTCTGCATTCCCACCAGCAGAAGAACAGAGGATTCCCTGTTCTTCACCACCTTTCCAACACTTGTTATTTCCTGTCTTGTTGATAATAACCATTCTAACAGTTAGTAGGAGGTATTTCATTGTAGTCTTCATTTTCATTTCCCTAAACTGTGGTGAAGTTGCACATCTTTTCATATATTTGTATGCCATTTGCATGTCTTCTTGAGAGAAGTGTGTGTCCTCTGCCCATTACTGATTAAACTATTTCTTGGTTTGATGTTGAGTGTTATGAGTTCTTTATATATTTTTATATTAACACTTTGTTGGAGTTGTTGTTTGTAAATATGTCTCATTCTGTCTGTTGCCTTTTTTGTCATTTTCTTTTGCTGTGCTGAAGATTTTTAGTTTGACGTAGTCACATTCATTTATTTTTCCTTTACTTCTTTTGCCTTTTGGAGTCAGATTCATAAAACATCCTCTACAACCAAGGACCATAAGTATAGTACTTATGTTTTCTTCTATGTAATTTATCATTTCAAATTTTATATTTAGGTCTTTGATCCATTTTGAATTAATTTTTGTATATAGGGACAAACTGTAATTGAGTTTCATTCTTTTGTATATGGCTTTGTAATTTTCCCAGCACCAGTTATTAAAGAGACATTATTTCCTGCATTTTGTGTCTTTAGCACCTTTGTTGAAAAGTATCTCTCCATATACATGATATTTTACTTCTTGGCTCTCAGTTTTGTTCCATTGATCTGTGTGTCAAAAGAGCCAATACCAAGCTGTTTTGAATATCGTAGCTCTGTAAAATTTGAAGGCGGGTAGTGTGATACCTGCAGCTTTGCTCCTTTTTCTCAGAATTGCTTTGTTTATTCTGGGTCCTTTGTGGTTTCATACAAATCTTATGCTTTTTGGGTCTACAAGTATTTCTTTTAAAAATGACATTGGTGATGTTTTAAATCTGTTTATTGCTTTTGGATAATATGTCCATTTTAACTGTATTGATTCTTCCAATCCATAAAAATTGATTTTTTTTCATTTTGTTGCAGTTTTTTCAATCTCTTTTAATAATGTTGTGTAGTTTTCCATATATAGGTTTTTCACATCCTTTGTTAAGCTTATTCCTTGGCATCTTATTCTTTGTTTGCAATCAGAAAAGGATTTAAAAAATTTTTTTGTTGTGGCTTAGGGAAGATGGCGACGGAGTAAGAGGGAACAGATTTCACTTACCCCTACACACAGGAGGAAAAACTGGCTAATCCATGGAGGAAGAGAGCAGACAGACAACAGTACCACAGCATATTTGAAAATGAGAGTCCACAAAATTGTAGTGGACACTGAAAAACCAGAAACCAGACGGTAAGGAGGATATATCAGGACAGTAAGGTCCCGGGGACCAGCGCAGGGACCAGGGTGCATTTGCAGCCTTAGGCCCTGTGCCCAGAGCCAGTGCTTGGTCTACCACAGACAGCTTGAAAGTGGAGGGCCTGCGGCAATCCTTGGGAGAGAGCTGGGTCACCTGCTCCCTCCCTCCCCAACAGACAAGGGTTGGACCAACACCAGCAGAGTTCTGGTCACGGAGAGGGGAATAAGGACAAAGAGGCAAAATGCATGGGGCTGCAATTACTCCCGCAGTCTGTGGTCGCCAGCTTGGGAGAACTAAGAGTCACACTGTGACCCCAATAGTCACTGGGCTGGCTAGAGAATTGGGCTACACAGGGCACCAGGCTTGAGTAGGAGGAATTTATCAAACAGAGGGGCTGGGGAATCTGCTGTGACAGCCCCGAAGCTGACTCCCAACCCAGCCGGGCAGAGACCCCAGGGTTAAAGGGAAAGCACAGTGACTCCATTCAGGTAGAACTGGGAAGGGAAGGGTTTGGGCCCAAATTCGCTGGATGGAGGCAGTCTAGCTGAGTGGGTGCCCCTACGCCCCAGTGTTTAGTGATAACCACCAGGAAAAAGTGCTCTGAAGAAAACCAGGACTCCCACATCGAAGATATTGGGGAAAGGAGTCAGACTAGCTGCTGGGACAGTACTTGTGAGAAAGGCTTATTAAACATCAGGAAGGGAGAAATGCCACACCAATCACTCCCCAGCCTTCTGCAGCCAGCAAGACCAGAAAAACTGGTTTGGCCAGTTTGAAACCAACAAGAGATGTGTTTTTTGGTTTTTGGTTTTCTGTTTTTTTTTAATGTTGTTTTTTTAAGTAATCTTTTTGTTATTATTTTTAAATTTTTAATTACTGTTTTACTCTCCAATTGCTTTTTCCTCTCTGCCCTTCTTTCTTGATTTAGTACTGCACACTTTCTGTCTAATTTTATCTCCCCTATCTTACTTCTCCTGCTATTTTTTTTTAACATCAAATGTGTGGTTGCCTCTCGTGTGTCCCCTGCTGGGAACTGGCCTGCAACCCAGGCATGTGCCCTGACTGGGAATCAAATCGCGATTCTTTGGTTCACAGGCCCGCACTCAATCCACTGAGCTACACCAGCCAGGGCTCCTGCTATTTTTTTTTAATACCCACAAATGAGAGAAAAACTTGGAACTCTGAAAGGACTTGAAGTGGACTCAAACAGGGGGCAACCCAACAGCTGAGGCAGTGAGACAAATTTCACTTGACTATTGCAAAGAAACTGCAAGTTGTTGCATATTTGGATTATTATTGTTTTCTCCTTTTTTCATTATTCCTACATTTTTTATCTCAACAGTATTTTTGTATTCCCCTTCTTTCTGTACAGTCTTCTTTACTTGGCAGGGCATATTGTACCATTTGACAGGTGTCCTTTGTTCTCTCTTCTACATTGAATTGCTAATTTACTGTCCTTCATGTGAATTGTGTTCCATCAGCACACTACTCAAAGTCCTATGCCCCATGTTCAGATTTTTCAGATCACATACATTCTGGCATATGAATGTTGCTCTAATATTATTATAAATAACTGCTGTTCCATACAACCATTAATAGTTAACAGCACCCTCCCCGGATAGAAGCCCACATCACAGTCTCCTGAACTCTATTATTGGGGAGGCTAACACTGTTTTCTTACATGCTGCACCTATGTACTACACTTTACTCTCACCTTACCTCAGAATCTGACCTCCCACTGCTTTCTAGATCCATCCACAACCCTTCCCTTCCCAACAAGAGTTTTATCTTCTACCCATCCTTTCTTAATAGTGGCCAGTTGGGATGAAGAACACAGTTAACACAACTAATAGCCAAAAGATCTCCTATTTCTTATACTGGTTGCTACTTTAAATATTATAGAATACTCCCCTGCTGTCTTAAATCATTTTGCCTCCCCCTCCAACTGAACACACAAAAAAGAGTAGCTGGAAGCGTTTAACACCAGGATACCTGAAGGAGACTACACCACTGAATCTCACAGGCATTCTACCACAGCAGTTCACACCATAAACCCTGGAAACCAGAACAAGTCCATTTAAGAAGCAAAGCTATCAAGAAGAGTCTCACAAACAATGAGAAGACAAAGAAACAATCCCCAAATGGCAGGAAAGGAGGAAGCCTCAGAAAGAATGCTAAACAAAATGAGGAAAGTCAGCTATCACGTATTGAATCCAAAGAACTGGTTATCAGGAAGTTCCATGACTTCACAATAAGCTACCAGAAAGTAGAAGGGAACCACAATGAACCCAATGCAAACTACATCAGGATGAAAAAGAAAATAGAAAACATAAACTAGGGCCAAGAGGAAATGAAGAATACAATGGCTGAACTGAAGAACACAATGGAAGGAATCAAAAGCAGAATGGATGAAGCAGAAGATCAGATCAGTGAGTTGGAGGATGAAGTAGAAAAAAACACCCAGAAGAAGCACGTAAACAAA
>PVKM010007813.1:0-40544 GCA_004027735.1 Carollia perspicillata | reverse complement strand
GAATAAGTAGCATAGACAGTGGGGAGAAAATAGACAGGGAGAGGGCAAGAGTAGTGTGGAAAATGTAGAAGCTAAAGAACTTATGACACATGGACATGAACTAAAGGGGGGGAGTGTGGGTGGGAGGGGGAGTGTAGGGTGGAGGGGAATGGAGCGGGGAAATGGGACAACTGTAATGGCATAATCAATAAAATATATTTTAAAAATAAATAATTTTAAGAGTATTAATATATGATTCAATTAACATGAAATTACACATACATATATGCTGATACTTTAAATGGGAAAAAAGAAAAACACAGAAGATTGATAATACCAACCAAGAGTCCACAATAAATGCCAGACAAGTGATACAGGTGGCATTTGTTGTTCTCCCAGCCACTCACTCATTCTCCTACACTGTGTTCCAGAAAGGATCTAAGGACAGCAAATCCACATACCCCCACCAGTTCTTTAACTCTCCCCATCTTCCCTTACCCTTTTCTCTCCTCTTCCCTGAAGCCAGGCCAGTGACAGGATGAAAGGGATAAAAGCTTAAGATCAAGGTTAAGCTGAGGGGGCATAAGAAGGATGGAAGGAAACCCTCCTAGGTCTGGATGGGATTCCTCTAATTTTGGCACATGGGGAACAGATACTGAGAGGCACATTTCCACCCTGCATATCTGTAAAACTTAAAACAAGGGTATCTGATTCAGAGTCCCTATTTCATCTCCTTTTATCCCCAAAAGCCTTGCAGAGCAACCAGGAGGTGATATTCACAGGCAGGTAACAGGCGCAGTAGACCAGGGCTCTGCACCTGGAACGAGTACCTGTATCTCCCTATGAGCAGAAAATGACACAGAGCTAAGCCCTTTCCCCCCTATACCTTATTCCCTTCCTCCATGCCTGCACCTAATAAGCTATCCTGGCTAAGGTAAACTCATGTCCAACCTCACACACCTACCACCACCGTGGCACAACTACCCTAGAGTTTCACACACTTCTCCACTAAGATTCTCAACACTAGGTTCCTACTAAGTTGCCCAAGGTGGTAAGACATGCTAGTTTGTTTGGAACATTTTCTGTCTGGGGTAAGGTTTTAAGTAACCTAGTGGACAGGGTCCAGATGTATCTGCTCTCAGATATATAGGAGCATATTACATTTCTTGCCTGAGCATAAAGCCACCAACAAGGAACTGGAAGCTTCCCAAAGATGGAATTTATGTTGCTATCCCCTATCTCTCTGTCTCTCCTTTTAAAATGTCTACTCATTTCAGAGTGAGAGGAAGGGGGAAAGAGAGAAACATCTATGTGAAAAAGAAACATCAATTGGTTGCCTCCCATACGTACCCTGACCAAAGATCAAACCTGCAAACTAGGATGTCCCCGATGGGAATTAAACACCTAAACTTTTTATGTACAGGATAACATTCCAACCAAGCTACACCAGCCAGGGCTATTACCAATCCCCTTAGCTCGAGACTAGGCGTGGGGGCACATGAGAGGTAGGGGACCTAGAGAAAGATTTAAGTGTTTGAAAATATTTCTCCCATGCTCTCTATCACCTCTTGGCTACCGACAATATACCAGGTCCTGTGTTAAATGCTGTCATATACTATCACCAAAATGAAAAATCACTTTTATCAAATGTCCCTACCATGTGCTACTAAATTTAAAAAGCCTAAGGCACAGGCCCTGGCTGGTTAGGCTCAGTGGATTGAGTGCACACCTGCAAACCAAAGGGTCATGGGTTCAATTCCCAGTCAGGGCACATACCTGGGATGCCGGCAAGGTCCCCAGTAGGGAAGGCTCGAGAGGCAACCACACATTGATGTTTCTCTCCCTCTCCTTCTCCTTCCCTTCCCCTTTCTCTAAAATTAAGTAAATAAAATCTTTAAAAATAGAAAAATAAAAAGCCTAAGGCACAAACACATCCAAATGTCCTGCTGACAGGTGAATACTCAGGCTTGAAATTAGGAAGAGGATAAAAATCTGAGATCTTCCTGAGGGTTGAAACATAGAAGTCCCACTACATACTATCAGTCCACAGGCTTAAAGACCCCATGCCAGTTTCTGCTCTCTTTCCTGAACTTTCAGCAGGGAACATCACACACACACACACACCCTCCAACACACTTAAGTCTTCAAGTAAAAGAAATTCTTCACTAGTGAGAGTACAAGATGAATCGGAGAAAAACCAAAAGCAATCATCTCTTCAGAAGAGGAAACTCTTTTTTCTCCATCTCTACCTCTCTCTTGTCTTCCTCGAACATGTAGTTTTTGAGCAACTTCTATTATGCTCATCACTAGAAGATGTAACATTAAGACATGTCTCCTGCCTTCAAGAATTTATTCCACCTGGAAAGACAAAATCAACACACAGGAAACATGTTAAAAAAAGAGGGCCCCAGGATTTCTAGTGCATGGAACAGGAAGCACAGAGATGCTAGTAAGACAAAGGGGTGGTTAAGGTAAGACAAATGGTGGGGTATTCTGACGTACACAGATATCTTCAATTTCAAACACAATCTCTCTTTTTTGTTTCATTCTTAGTAAGAGATGTATTCAGTTCAAAAAAAAATCTCAAATACAAAAGTTCAAGACACAAAGTTGGGGATCGTTCACTAGACAAAAGGAATCTTTCTCTTTGCTGTCAAGTTTAGAGATACAATTTGATAACCTCACAACCCCGTCCCTGTTGCCACACACACACATACACATACACAATGTTTATATTCAACTTTGTAGGATCGTGTTTATAGGGTGAAGCAAATTGCTTTCTAAAAGTTTATAAAAGACACCCTGACCAATGTGGCTCAGTCGGCTGGGTGTCATCCCACAAAGCAAAACATCGCCAGTTGATTCCCAGTCAGGGCACATGCCTAAATTGTGGGTTCAATCCCAAGTCAGGGAGCGTGTGAAAGGCACTGATCAATGTTTCTCTCACATCGATGTTTCTTCCCTCTTTTTATCCCTTTCTACCCCTCTCTCTCTAAAAAAAATTATGTTAACAGGTGAACAGATAAACAAAATGTGGTATATACCTAACATGGAGTAGTGTTCAGCCCTGAAGGAAATCCTGTCATGGTACATGGATAAAGCTCAAGGACATTCTGCTAAGTGAAATAAGCTAGTCACAAGAAGACAAATACTACATGGTTCTACTTTTATAAGGTATCTATAGTAGTCAACAACATGGTTCCACTTTTATAAGGTATCTATAGTAGTCAAAGTCATAGAGAAAGTAGAATAGTAGTTACCAGAAGCTAGAGGGAGGGGAAATGAGGAATTGTTAAATGCGTATAACAGTTTCAGTTTTGCAAGATAAAAAAGTTCTGGCAATCTGTTGCACAACGATGTGCATATACTGTACACTATACTACTTAAAGGTACACAAGTAGTTAAGATGATAAATTTTGTTATGTGTTTTTTACTCCAGTTTTTTAAAAAGGCAATGCACATGTAGGTTAAAAAAAATTCTGCAACACAAAAAGATACATATAAAAAACCCAAAACTTCCAGTAGTCTGTATAAAGTACGTAGAGTCCTCCCCTTCGTTCATACAAATACTAAAGCTAGCATGCCATAAACACACTTCTGCACCTTTAGTTTTCTTATTTTTAAATAATTCATTTTTTATTGTATTTTTTTCATTACCATTTATCCTCCCTAGTTTTCCCTTAATGATAAGTCTTGGAGATTGTTCTGCATGTGTGTATCTAATTCTTTTTCATAGCTGCACAATATGGTAATATCTAACATAATTTACTCAATTAGTATCTTATCAACAAATGATGTATTTTTAAGCAAAATGTAAAGGCTTTGCACATGAATTCCATATATTTTTCCTCTCAGTAAAAATATTCAGATCTCACTCTTTATGCTCCAAGCAACTATGAATGATGACTGATACTTGCTTTGGTCTGAACTTAATAGTGTTTCACCTTGGCTCATTTCTACTAGGCTATACAAGGTGTAGGGGGCAAAAAAATTTGGAATTATCTTCTAAAAGCAGCCCCTTGTCAAACAGGCTTCCCCCAATAGGTGAGTATTCTAAGAACCCATTTGTATTAGTGAACTACCTGGTGTTATTGTGAGAGGCTGCATTTGACTTCAGTTACATTTTTTTTAAGACTCTTCCAATGCATTTGCCCATTTCACGATGGATGATTTACCCGCCCACATTGTGCTGAATGTTGAGCAGTTTTTGACCAAAAACAGCATGACCCCCATACCCCACCCTCCCTATTCATCCAATTTCTTCCCAAGTGACTTATTTTTTGTATTCCTGGATGAAAAATGTCTTCAAAGGGAAAGGTTTTCCCGACATGGAGGAGGTGAAACAAAAAAACAGCAGAAGCACTAAAAGGCATCACAATCAATGAGTTTAAAAACTGTCTTGAGCAGTGGAAAAAATGTCTCAATAGGTGTACTGCATTAAATGGAGAGTACTTTGAAGGTGACTGAAGTTTAAACATGTAAGAATGCACTGTTTTTTATAAATAAATTCTGTTTTCATGCAGAGTCCCTCCTTGTATATTGACTTTATCATTATCACAAGACGTCCCCAAGGCAAGACAGGAACGAAAAAACACAGAAAATACACATCATCCTCTGAATATTATGGTCACCCTTTACTCCATCATCCCTATAAATGGCTTGTCAATAGTATACCTTTTACTGTGTTTAACTCTGAGAAAATTTTTTAAATATGCTTATATATATACTTTTATTACCTAAGCAATTTAGCACCTCTTTCACTTCAGTGTCTCTGAGCTTGCTATTTGATTTCTTTTAGAGAGAACATAGGGAGGTAAAATGAGTGAAGACTCTACAGACATATCAAGGTTCAAATCTCAGTTCTGCTATTTCCAAATTAACCCCTCTCAGAGCCTCTAATTTGTCATCTGTAAACTAAGGGCAATACTACCTATCTCCTACATATGTGAAATTACCATTCAGGGCAAAAGTCCATTCGAGAGGACCAAAGTCTTGTCTCTGTTGAACCAGCACTGCCAGGCAAGTCTAGGAACTACTTAGAGAAATGGTAAAGAACAACAAGGAACTTGACCAACTGATGAGAGAAAGAGGGTTTCTGTCAGAGGCAACAACACATGTAAAGGGTGAGAGCTGTGCAGAGCCACAAAGCACCAACACGGATACCAACAAGAAGGTGAAAGGTAATTTAGTCAACAAGTACTTGAGTATCTCTATGCACTAGGCGCTAAGATACAACCATGAACAAGAAGGTCCCTGCCCTTGTGGAGCTTATAATCTGGTAGGAAGGAAAGTGATAAGTAAGCTAATGGAAGCAAACCGGGTGTGCTAAATAACATGTGTAACATGATATCACTTTGTATAGAATGGCCAAAAAAGACCTCCAAAAGGAGACAATGCTTAATTGAAACTTCAAGGCAAGGGATAGTTAATGATGTGAAGAGCAAGGTAAAGAGTGCTCCACAACCCTGCAAAGACACTGAAGCCAGAGAACTGAAGAAGAGGTCAAGAAACTATGAGGGTGCCTGCAGGAGATGGAGACAAGAAGAGGGGCTTGGAATAAGCCCTGAGAAAGAGTTTTTCTGGGCCTTGTAGTCCATAATTTGGACAAAATTGTGCAAGGCTGTTTATTCCACATTGATACATTTGGACTTGACTATATAGACAACAGAAATGCAATAAAGAATTTCAAAAAGAGAAAGACAGGTTGGATTATTTAATAGAACAGTGGAAGCTATATAAAGGATGGCCACAGTGGAAAGTGACGATATCTTAGAGACCAGCCTACACTAGGGCAGGGTCTATGTGCACAGGAAAGAGAGACATCTCAGACACAAATCTAAAGTGCAACTGGTAGTCTTCAAGATCTATGTTCTAGCCTGCCTTCTGAATCCAAAATCAAAGCCCCCTCCAAATCCCAGAGATACTGACCTGCCATGGAGGAGTCATTAACACCCTCTTGCTCATAGTAGGGCTCTATACCTACTATGGCAATGAGAAGAGGAGGTACTGGTACACAGAGAGTCACCCATTGCTCCCAATAGGTGACTAAGGTTCCTAGGACCTTAGGATCCAAGTAAAGAGTTCAAACCCTTTCCTTCCCCTTTTGGGGGTGGGGTGGTCAGCACAGTCCATTAAGATGGAGTTTCTCCAAATATGGTCTGCAGATGACCAGTGTCAGAGTCACCAGGGAAGTCAATCAAAATGCAGATTCCTGATTACCAACCCATACCTACTAAATCAGAATAGCTAGGATTAGAAACCAAGAATCTGCATTTTAGGTAAGTATCCCAGTTCTCTCCTCCCCAAACCTTGCCCCATGGGTAATTCTGATGCATTAAAGCTTCATAATCATAGCTCTAGGAGGAAGGCTAATGGAGGACCTCACTCGAATCTGGCTGGTAATGTCAAAATTAGGGAGTATGTAGAGCCAAGAGTCAAGCTGGGCATGGAGTAATATAGACAGAGGAGTCAGAATGAATTATGAAATTTCAAGGCCACAAAGCAGAAAACAGAAGGCAGGACATCAGAGCATGGGGCTTAGGGAACAGAGTCAAATTCAGGAGCACTTGTACTCTTGGACAAATCTCTAACAAAGGCTATGACTTCTAGCCCTCTTAGGATGGTTTTCCTAGCAGAGCCCTAGGATGGGGGTACAGATGCCTTGCCTCATATGGGTCAGGTGACTGGGCCTTGGACTGCCCAATATGACATATAATCAGTCCATCCAACCTTCAAAAATGAACACACCCCTCCTCAGTAAGTACTGTTTCTGAGGGAACAGTAAGTACTGAAGGAGAATCCCTATGATTCTCCCTCAGCACCCACCACTATGCCAACTACTAGGCAGTCTGCAGAAGAACTCCAGGCTATACAGAAAAACATAAGGACACCTATAAGGGCACTTCTAAGGGCTAATGACTAGCACTACTCTACTTGGCACATCAGAGACCCCCTAATGCTGCCTTAAACTCAAGGACCATTCCAAGTCAGAAACTTTGAAGTGTACTGCCTACACACCTTCAGATCCTACCATCTATGCACACTCAGCCAGTTTTCCAACTTCTCCTTACTATGCCTCATCAATAAGACTACCATTCTATATTCTACACTCCCGTGTCCTTCCCCAAAATTCAGAGAGAAGTTCCACAGACTTAGGCTGAGCAGAGAGTTCTGAACTCCTGAGCCTGCAGAGGCCAGCCTATGCCTAGTTTACTGAGAGGAAGTCGCCTGAAGGAGTGTTCACTCTACCTGAAAGGAGCAGCAGGATTGCTGCAGGCTTCTGTAATCTTTTTTCAAAGATGAGTTAGTTGAACCTAGTAAAAGGAGTGAAGGCAGGCTCTTGGAAACAGAAAATGAAGTGGTGGAAAAAGTAAGGTAGAAATTTGGAGGAAATTAAGGCAGGATTTGACTGTAAATAGCACATAAAATACAAATAAAGTAATATACACTATAGATCAAACCCTTGTATGTCAACTACCTAATGCTTCTTATAATCCAAAAGCTGGTTCCACACTAAAGAGCAAAGAATGCTAAAAGATAACTTAAGTAATCCTCAAGATTATTTACGGTCCTAATCCTGAACTGCCTGCTCTGTATTTTCTTATACTCCACCCACTATCCTAATTCTCTATGTTTCTGACTTAATGATTCAGCTTCCTGTTTCATCTTTGCCTCACCCTATCCCTAAAGCCTTTTGCTTCCTTCCTTGCTTAGGATTCCACTGCACTCTCAGTTATTCTGCCATAAGCCACTAGGAGTAAATAATTGGCCTACCCAGAGCCTCAGCCTTTGTCCTCAGCATTCACGCCCCCTTCATGTACAAGTTCCCTGTCAGGCTTACTTTGATTTTATGAATGTGTCTCAGTGAGACACAAGAAAGATGGTTCAGCCAGGCAAACATTGGCATCACTAAAGATGATATAATAATGAGAGTTACAATAAGCCAGGGGTAAATGGCTAGACCTCACCCTGACATTTTAAGACACACTTTGTTTCCCCTCAGGTGATACCCCTGGTATTCCATCCCTCCTACCTACCACCCACAACTCAATGGATCCTTCCAACCGACAGCAGCTAGGACTAAGAATACATGGTGGGTAAGACATGGGCCTTTATCCAACAGAACTTACAGTCTAGTTAAGGAGACAAACAAATAATTACAATATGTATGATAATTAAAGGCAATACTTGCAGAACTGTAAGGTTAAGAAGGCTGGTAAGATGAAGTTACGCCTAAGCTGAAACTTGAAGTATAAATAGGAGATACCCAGACAGTGGCAGGGCATTTGAGAAAGAGTGTTCTAGGGAGAAAGAACAGTATATGCAAAGGTTGTACAGCAAGAAACCACATACAAAGAGATGGGATGTGCTGAGGCAGTGGGGAGGCCAAGGTAGAGAGTGTACTATGAGGCAGATGATGCTGGACAGACCAAGAAGAGCCTCATAAGACATATGAAGTTGTCACATATTGCTAAGTACTATGCAAAGAATTAAAACAGGTGATATTATAGAAAGTATATGGGTGGCTACTTTAGAATCATTAGGTGGTCGGGGTAAGGCCTCTCTTAGGAGATGATATTTAAAAGCAGCATCTCAATAAAAAGGTACCAGCCATTCAAAGATCAAGGGGAAAAGCACTCTAGGTGGGGGTATAGTATGTGCAAAAAGATCACTGGAGAATTTTTAAGCAGGCAGATTAGATCACAATCATTCTTACATTTTATAAAGATCACTCTTTGGGGAGGTGGGCTGGGATGGGAGTAAAAGACAGAAAACTGTACATAAACAACAATTAAAATTAAATTAAATTTTAAAAATCACTCTGGCTGCAATACAGAGAATGGAAGAGGGAGAGGATAAAAATCAAGACTGAAAACAGAGACTATAAAGGAGAGAATGAAAAGAATAACAACACAACAATGACTACGAAGACAACAACCACTAAGGCAACAAGGAGGAGGAGGAGGAGGAATGGGAGAAGAAAAAGGGGAGGGGGAATAAAGGAAGGAAAGCAGGAGATAATCCATCCTTAAGCATTTTATATATATTAATTCATGTAAACCTCACAAATACTCTATTTGATAAATTAGGAAACTAAGGTACATAGTGGCAATGAAGGAGGAAAGAAAGCATTCTAGAAAGAAGGATTTAAGAAATATTGGGGGGGGGGCGTGGACAAGTCCTAGTGATAAGCTGATTGCTGGCTGTGGGAAGGGAAGGGAGGACTTACAATTACTACTAGGCTTTGGGGTCTAACAACTATGTGGGTCAATGGTGCTATTTACCACATGACAAGACACTGGATGAGGAGCAAGTGGGGAAGAGCAAGAGGCTGCATTTTGCTATGTCCACAAAACAATCTAGTGAAGTTGTCCATATGAACAGTTGGATACTCTGGTCTGGAAAGAAATTTGGGCATCATCCATGTAGAGATGTTAACTGAACACATCCAAGAGGCTGAGATCACCTAGGGAGAATATGAGAAAAAGGGGAAAAAGTCCTAGGAACAGAATGCTGACATTTAAAACATAAGCATCATTCGTAACAACAAAAAACTAGAGATAACTTCATGTCCCATGATAGAAAAAAAGCTAAATGAAATACAGTATACATATTCTATGAAATATTATACAGTAGCTAACAAGAATAAGTACCTCTGTGTACCAATATGGAATACTGTCAAAAGCATATTACTAAATCAAAGAAAGAAATACCAGAACAATACATAAAATGTAACCCCATTTGTGTAAATAAATAAAAAACAAAAATAATACTTTAAATTTTTCTGGGCTCATACATATGTATGCAAACATAAAGAAAAAAGTCTGGAAGGTACATTGCAAACCACTAACAGGTTATCTTTGGGGAATGCAAAAATAATTAAAATGTGGGAGCACGAGTATTCAAAATGTCCACAATGTATTGATTTCAACCTTGCTATGAACCAAACTATTCTAAAAAAAACTGTAAATTTCTTTTAAAAATGAGAACAAGGAGCCTGCAAAGGCTATCCTTTCCTTCAGATACTGCGTTTTCTCTGTTCCTTCCATCCCCATCCCTGATACTGACCTTGATGTTCAAATATTCCGGTTTTCTATTTGCCCATATCTGTAAAATTAACTCTAAGTCCCATAATTCTATGTTCTATCCTGTATCTTTGACCTCAAGCTAAGCCTGGCCACCAATTCCCAGGCCTACCCAGAGCCCCAGGAAGGGAGGTCAGACACCAAAGTCCTAAACAAACATGAGAGAATGAGTATAGATGCTCATCAAGGACAGAGATCAGGCAGCCTTGCTGGCCATCACCAGTTTCAAAGGGAAGAAGGTATTGAAGGTTTGGAAGCAGCTCTGCAATGCTGGGGAATGGGGCCAAGGGACAGTCAGACAAAATTAGGGGGAAGTGGTATGGGATAAGTTGAAGGAAGAGCCAAATGCTCTTATAAAAATTCTAAGTGAAGTGCTATAATATGATGGAAACCAGGTTTACAGCAAAGAGAAGAGGAGAAGCTGTATTCTGTGAAGGGGTCAGCAACAGGGTATGTATGAGTTTGTCTAGGGGCACGCAGAAGTCTCCTCATATCAGAAGAGCAATTCCACGAGAAACAATTTTAAAGTTGAGAAGCTAAAGAAACAGAAAGCAGCCAGGATCTTGGGTTCTTCCAGACAAGAGGCTCTACAAGTGAGAAAAGACACTGAAAAAAATCTTTCCTTCTTCAGTAAACCAAAGACAGGAAAAGATCATGGCAGATCTCTAGAGAGTGTGCTCTTAACTTTCAACTTAGAAGTAAAAGACAATATATTTGGTCTACATGTTTTCTTTGTTATTCAAAGAAATAATACTGCCTAGTCCTTACGCAAGGCTGATTCACCATCAATTAGTCTGTATCACAACCTGCTGAGCCTTATGTCACACGTAGTCACACATCAGATGGTTCTAGAAAGAAAACAACCTGGTATGAGCTGTCAAAGTCCTCTCAGGTACCTGACCTCACCCTGTGGGGTAGGTTTCATTTCAAAACTGAAAAGGACTGAAGGGCTGGGGAAATCCAGAGATCAACAGAGCCAGGAATGGGTGATTCCCAACAGAACAGGCTCCTGGGCTGGAACTCAAAACAGAAACCAGGCCACTGATAAGACATAGTTTATGATGTCTGTCTCCAACCCTTCAAATGCCATTTTTATGTTTTCCAATATTTACAACAGGGCATGACCATTCTTATCCAACTTCTAATAATTAAATATCTAATTCTCCAAGTGTTCAATCAACTTCCTGGCTTTATTAAAGTTTTAGGAGCTTTGAGGTAGCTCTAATAGCTGGGATACCAGGGGACTGGTGAATTTTTCAGTCTTTCTTTCATATAGGCCACATTTTAATCATAATGAATTTAATCACTTTTTCCTTCTTTATCTCCACACAAATCCTAGGCAAAATTCCTGTCTCACTAAAATATTTTCAAGTTATTGATGATAGTCCTCTCATTAGAGCAATATTCAATACATTGCTTTCATTGTATTGAAAGTCTATAGCTCACCAAAGGGGTCAAGTTATTTGTTTGAGGTTCATTTCTATTTTTTTAAAAGATTTTATCTATTTATTTATTTTTTTAGCAAGAGAGGGAGGGAAGGAGAAAGAGAGGGAGAGTAACATTGATTGGTTGCCTCTCACACACTTCCTGACCAGGGACAGAACCCACAACCTAGGCACATGCCCTGACTGGGAACTGACCAGCAACCTTTCACTTTGCAGAACAACGCCCAATCAACTAAGCCACACTGGTCAGGGCTTGAGGTTTACTTCCAACTAGTTGAGTGACCTTGGGCTCAGTTTCCTCATCCATAAAGTAAGGAGGCTGGAAACAGATGGAAGGAAAGCAGTAAAACTTCCCTGAAGTTTTGAAGTCTAAAAGGTTCATCACATGGCAAGCAGAGTTATTTTTAAAAGACACACACCTAAATATATCATGATGAAAATCTAAGCATAAAAAAATTTACAAACTTCCAGAAAAAGAGAACAGGTTATTATTTCAAAGAAAAAAATCATCCTGTTGACAAAGGACTTTTCATCTGTATCACTAGAAAATGAAGATAGTAGAAAACTGCTCATAGACTTTGTAGAAACTAGGACTACTATTCAAGAACTCTAAATCCAAACAAGTTATCATTTACATACATGAAGGTTAAAGAAAAAAAATAACTGGATATATAAGGAACTTGAAAGTATCATCCATGCCCCTTTTCTAAGAAAATCACTCAAAGAAGTGTCCTAGTCAAATAAATATTTGTTGAGAGTGTCATCCCAATATGCCAAAGTTGCAGGTCCAAGCTCCAGTCAGGATACATATAAGAAACAACCAATGAATGCATAAATAAGTGGAATAACAAGTTGATGTTTCTCTTTCTTCCCCTTCCTCTCTCTAAAATCAGTAAATTTTTAAAAAGGAGAAAAAAAGCTGTGAAAGACAAGTATACACAGATGTGTTTCCCCTTCCCCCCAAAAAAAAACCTTTTAATGAAGTTGTACCAGATGACTTTTGATAGCCTTTCCAAATACAAACAAAAATTGTCCTATATACACACAGCCTGCCTGGCAGTCTGGGTTTGTGAGTTGTTCATCACCTAGTGGTTTGATGAAGGAAATGCAATTTCCTCAAGTGCCCAGATAAACTTCCAGCCATTTTGAGAGCTCTGTGTACAGGACAGCAACCTAATGTTCTAGAGATTACTGAGTAGAAGACTACCTCCAGACTCATATACAGTTGTACAGGTTCAGCTCACTATCCGCTTATTCTCCAAATACATGGGAAGGGCCCATACTCCGTGCCTAACTACTCACAAGAAGTAAAGCATTTATTTGTTGCGAGGCTATACTTACAAAGTAGTAAGAGATAGATATTACTTTTGTGAAGACCAACCTGAATTAAATACAAGTTTAGATGCCACAAGAAAACTGCAAATATGCCTTACAAATAGAAAGACTGTCTTCCAACATTCACAAAATTGGTGTGTGGAAGATGGATTACCCATATTTTGCCATGTATAATGCTCACCCACATTTTTGGCCCAAACTTTCAGGAAAAAATCTTTCATTTTAATTTTTTAATTCAATTAGTTACTTATTTATATTTAGAAACAAAACCGATTATCGTATTCTCAGGTATCATTTTGCATATGGATATCATTATTGCTTTCTAGAATTATACTTTTAATGTATAAGCATAAATAAAAGAATTAACAGCATTTATATAAATATGGAATTAGTACTAGGCATGTATAATGCACTTTAATCCATCTTTATTTTTCCCTCAAAAATTTGGGCAAAAAAGTGTGCATTATACACGGCAAAATATGATGTATTTCTCCTGCATGGTTCCAGGGGACAGGCCTAAAACTGTTAAGTCATCTCATTAGATTACAATTCGAAATAAGAAATAATTTCCTGCCAGTAAGAACTGTTCAACCATATAATAGGATTCCTCATGAAGCAACAAGCTCCCCAGGGGTGGAAGTATTCAAAAGGAACTTGGATGATCATCTGTCAAGGGATGACAAAAAGCATTCCTGTAACTAACTGGATGACAGTCTGGAGACAAGGAGCTTGACACTATTACTGTAAAAGCCCTTTCCAATTCCAAGGGTCTATCATTCTAAGTAAAACAAAACAAACAAAACCCACTAATAAATAACTAAAGAGCCCTCCCTCTGCTTTTTTTTTTAGAAAAGCTCCAACCAGGCATTATAACTTAATAGATTTGATACCACTTTCCACTTGAGAAAATATAGACAAAGTATTTAACTGTTTACTTCACTTTCTTTATCTGTAAATGTAGAACAAGTACCTATCTCATACTATTACTATGAAGATTAAATAATATAATGCTTTGTAAAGTACTTAAAACAGTGTCTATCATGTAGAAAGTGTATAAAACTAGTAGCATGAAAAGAAAAGTGAGCTAGGGGGTGGGGGGCAGTTTGGAAAGTGAAACCTAAATGTGCTGCTTGTTTTAGTTATCTGTACCCAACCCTCAACCAAAGCATTCCTGACTGTTGCTGGCCAGAGGCTAGGTTCCCCTGGCAACCAACCTCAAAAAAGAGACCAGACCTACCTTCTTCAGGAAGGCACTCACTCTCTGCCCTGAAATCTGGCATCTTCCCTGCACAAAGCAGACACCCTAAAACTCACAAATACCACTGCTTCAAAATCAAAGAGCTGGAAAAAAAGTAGCAAGAAGCTGAGCTGGTGTTACTCTCCTCGCTTCACATGATCAATCACAGAAAATCAGAGTAAGAAGGAATCTCAGACACCAGCTAGAGCAACACATTTATTTAATGAGTGAGGACAATATGCTGAGGAAAGTGAAGACCTGTACCAGGCAAGCTGGTGACAGGATCAAGATAAGATCACAGTCCCAACAGTCAAAATCTTCCCATTTTTCCAATAGGAAGAATAGAATTGGTCTTACTAAGCCACCAGGCCCATACTACGTACTTTACACGTAGTAGGAATAGCAGCAGTAGAGAGAAGAGGCTAACAGCATGGACTCTGGAACCAGACTGCTTATTCAGATGGCAGCTGTACCCACTTGCTTTGTGACTTTAAGCAGGTTTCCTAACTTCTCTTTGCTTCTATAAAATAGGGATAAGAGCGACTATTTTATAGCATTATTTAAGGATGGGATGAGATGACCCACGTAAAATGCATGGCACATAGAAAGTATTCAATGCATACATTGCTCTGCTTCTCATCACTACCAGTTAGTTGTATTAAGAAGAGAAACAATCATACTAATAACAAAAGAGACCAGACAAGCTTCTATTTCTGATCCAAAGAGCATTGCAAAGAACATAGATAGATATTTATTAGCTCCATTTCCTGGCCCCAGCCAAGGAACACCCAATGGGTTAGTTATGGAGAAGACCATCATTAACCCATCACTCATTCATTTCTTTGGATCTAGGAAAAGTCAGTTCAAAGAATAACCAAGCACGTACTGTGGCAATAAGATGCTTAAAACCACAAATGAAGATTAGGTAGGCCCAAACCGAAGCCTGACCTTTACATCTATGCTATCTAAACTTGAACAAAACATAGTTCTTATCCAGTCCCTTCTCCTCAACCCATGAGGGTGGTGTAATGTAATGGTTAAGAACAAGAGTTCTGGAGTCTAACTGGCTGGGAGTAAATTCCAACATTTATTTGCTGTGTCACTTAGGCAAATAACCTTTCCTCTCTCTATGTCTTTGTTTCTCCATCTGTTAATAATAACTATTTTAATTATGATAACAGCTGACATTTGGTGAGCACTTTCTATGTGCCAAGCACTATGTTAAGCACTTTACATGACTTACATCATTTAATCATTACAACTACTTTATGAAGCAGGTACTATTATTACCCTCATTTTACAGATACAGATGACAAAAGTGAGGCTGTTTCCTTAATCAAGTCCACATGGCTAGTTACTGGCAAAACTGAAGTATCCCTGCAGGTCTGACCTCAGAGTCTATGTTCCTTATTCCTAACACTGTTCTACGTCTCACAGTACCAGCCTCATATGGCTGTTATATTGTTAAAATAAGACGACCCACAAAACATGCTTAGTGCAGTGCCTAATCCATTAAGGTTAGCCATTACTATTATTATCATCACAGATCCCTTTGAGCCTCTCTCAAATACTACTACCTCCTGAGTTCCAATTTCATCTACAAGGAAATGGTTGTTTTCCTACCTAGATACCAGCTCACTGGACAGCCTGGGGTGAGATTCTAATATTTCATTTCCCTCGTGCAATACAGGGATAAGTATCTGGGTGTAGAGACAAGGAAATATTTTCTATAAACTTGCTACTCTATGAAAAACAATATATTAGTCTTTGTTTTCAAAAATGAAAGCTTCACTGCTCTCATTAGAAAAGAAACATGATTAAAATTAACTTTTCACCCTGGCTGGTGTGGCTCAGTGGATTGAGCCCCAGCCTGTGAACCAAAAGGTCACTGATTCAATTCCCAGTCAGGGCACATGCCTGGGTTAGAGGCCAAGTCCCAAGTTGGGGACGTATAAGAGGCAACTGATGGATATATCTCTCACACACAGATGTTTCTCTCCCACTCTTTCTCCCTCCCTTCCCCTCTTTCTAAAAACATAATTCAATAAAATCTTTAAATATATATAAATAAAATTATTTTTTGAAAATAAAGCAGAGATGCACAGTATTTGCTTTAAAAAAAAGAAATTATTGGTCCTCTAAATCCTTCCCTTTTCAATCTCCTGTCTCAAAACTATTATATTATTTAGTCATTTAATCCTCACAAGAAGTAAAACTGGCCCCAAACGGTGTGTGGTTCAGTTGCCTGGGTGTCATCCCACAAAGCAAAAGGTCCTTACGACCCCAATTCCAAAATGATGTATTACTTTATCCTGCTAGAGATCACAGCACTGTATAGGTCAAAATAATAATTTTTTAGCCTAAGAAACTTGAGGGCAGGAACAATGTCTTATTCATACAGATATTTTCCCTCATTATCTGGTGCACAACCCTCTATATATTCAATACGTTTTTGTTTAAAATTTGAATATTTATTCAACTCCTATGTGCTAGGCACTGTTTTCTAGGAGAGATATAGCAATGAACAAAACAAAGTCCTAACCATCACACAATTTATATTCTAGTTGTAGATAACAAGTAATAAATGAGCTACAGTAGAGAAAGTCCCTAGAACAGTGCCTTGCACATGTAGGCAGCATTCTATAAATTTCCGAATAAATAGTATGTCAGATAGCAATAAATTCTGCAGAGAAAAATAAATCAGAGAAGAGGGACAGGGAACAGGGAAGACAGAGAGCACAAGATGGCTTTTACTTTTAAATAGGATGGTCAAGAAATGCCTCACAGATTAGGTGACAGTTGAGCAGAATCCTGAAGGAGGTAAGGAAGGAGGACATCCTAATATCTGAAAGAAATGTTCCAGGCAGAGAAAATAACTACAAAGTTCCAAAGGTGTCTGACATATTGGAGTAACTACAAGACCAACGTGGCTAGAGCACAAGGGGAAAGTAGTAGAAGACAAAGACAGAGCAGATGAGAGAGGGTAGTGCTAAAGATGCTACGTGGCCTTGCAGACCACTGTAAGGACTTGAGTTTTCAATCTGAGGGGACCAAGAGCAAAGGAGGAAAACCATTTAGAAACTATTCCAATAGTAGCAGAGAAAGTGGTAAGATGTGTTCAAATACTGGATATATTATTTAAAGATACAGTTGACAGGACCTGCTGGTGTATTAGATGAGAGTAAGAGAAAGAAAGTCCTCCATATATTCAATACAACAGAAACAGAGATGGGAGGAATTGCCAGAGACACAGGTTTGAGAGAAGAAGTTTCAGAGTTAATTTTTTGAATATGTTAAGTTCAAGGAGCTATTAGATACCCAAGAGGAGGTATCCAGTAAACAGTGGTATGTAAGAGTCTTGAGTTCAAGGAAGACACTCACACTAGTAATATACACTTGAGAATTGTCAGGATACAGGTGATATTTAAAGTCTTGAAATAGAGTACCTAGGAAATGAGTGTAGACAAAGAAAGGCTCCCAGGACTGATCTGAGTACTCCATCATTGGAGGCTGAGGAAAGAAGTAGAATCAGCCAAAAAAAAGGGAGGGGAGGTTGAGAAGGAGGAACCAGTGAGGTAGGAGTAGAACCAAGGAAGTGGTATCCTGGAAGCCAAGTAAAACTAGTGTGGCAAAGAGGGAGTGCCAAATGCTACTCACAGGTCAAGAAAGAATACAACTGTGAAATAACCACTGAATCTATGTGCTATTTTCTAAGCACTTTCTTCCCTACTCCACACATATCACTTTTTCTCTTTTAATCCAGGTAAAATCCCAGTATTGTCCAATGAATACACATAAGGTTTCTGTTTAATGCAGCTATACCTATGTCTCTGAAAAACAAAAAACAAAAATCAATGCTCTGAAATCTAGACACAACAGATTTTATAGTGAATAATGTTTCGTTAACACTTTGTCTGGTTCAACTGTCTCTCTGAAACAACGTCCCCAACTATCTTGCGTGCTCAGGAGGTAGAATCAGAGAAATGAGCTATTTAAATGGATTTCTTTTGTTCTGCCATAAAGTAGCAATTACTCTTCAACTTTTTCCTCCTCCCTAACTCAAACAGCCTAGCCAAAGACCCTAAATTTCCACACACACCCCTTTAAAAACAAAGCAAAACACAATCAAATCCAAAAGCTGAATGAGGTATGCTATGCATACACTTTTTTCTTTTACTGCACAAAAGGTTACTGATCATTTGCTGATTCAAAAGCTGTGCTTTATTTACATTTTTGTCCTTACACTCTCTAAGACAGAAAGTGCAATTTTTGGTGTCTTCATCTTAAAAGAGAATTACTGCTACAAAATAAAGACTTTAACTTTGTGCTCTAGCAAAAGTAAAGTCTTGATAATTTACATTTCTGAAGCAGTAGAAAAATAACCACCAAAAACTGGATCATGCAAACATTGTTCATACCTCCCAGAAATGAATATACCTTCTGAATAGACTGTGTTCCCACTGCCTGTAATACCCTTCCCTGCCCTCCACCTTACAATTTGCCAAGTTGGGATTCATCCTGAATGTCAACTGCTCCAGGCAGCCTAGATTCGCTGAATCCCTTCCAAGACCAAATCAAGGTTCCTCCTCTGAGCCCATAGCACCCTCTGCTTACTCATATCCTAATATTGTACTTTTAACGCAGTGTATTGTAAACCTACTTATGTGTCTGTCTCCCTCTGCAGACCATAAACATCTTGAGGGCAAGAACAGGATCTTATTCATTTGAATATCCTTAGTGTCTGGGATATAGCAAGCAATCAATAAGTGTTTAATGAATGAATGTGATAAAATTTAACTTAGAATACCTTACGTGATTTTTGTAGCACATTTTCCTTAATAAACCAGTTGAACTGTTATTAATATTAAAATTACTGTCATCTAATCACATCCCCAGCTGATAGCAAAAAAAAAAAAAAAATCCCCTTTCTGATACTGGAAATAGAGGTTTAGAAAAAGAGATGTTCTGCTCAAAATCAGCTCAAAGAGGAGTTACCATACCAACTGCTCTTCCTGGTGCAAGACAGCAGCCTGTGCATCCCACACCACAGGAGGGGATAATGGACCTCTGGGTTATTCTCTTCACCTCCCTTCCACTAATCCTATATTCTCCTCTTTTCTGCCCTATTATTTTTCCTTTCTTTTTCTTACCTTTTTTTTCCTTCCTCACTTTCAATACTTTGCACTTGCATTCTGAAAGTTCTCATTTTCCCTTTAATTTTTCTCCACACCCCCTTCTGCATGCCTCATTTCAGAGTGACCCTGGGGAATCCATGGCTTTGCCCAACTGGGAGAACTTAGGCCAAGGATGTTGCTGTATCTCCTCCTCACTCTGTAAAGCACACCAACGTATTTCTTCTGTTTCTGAGGAAACAAGTAGTGACCCCATTAACAGCAATGCAGGGTCACCAGCAATTAAAGTCAAATTGTTACTATCCACATTTTTAGGCCATACTCCTAAAGAAATACGAGAAGGGTGCTCTTAATTTAGTATAATTTTAAATACAAGAGAAATGGGAAGCTAATACGAAGGGAGAAAAACAAACCATGTTTTTGGGAAAAAAAATGTTGCCATGTTGCTAGCGCAAATTTAAAAAGCTGTAGTATACTTGCTGGGCCAGGTAATTTAGGAAAAAAATGTGATCCCTGCCCCCTGGGAACCCAAAAGTCTTACTGAGGAATCATGCCCACCACTTACCAAACCCATAAATGTGAAAAAGAATAAGAAAGAAGAGATGCTCTTAAACCAAAAGAGTTAGAACCCTAACAAACGTGGATTAATGTTCTGGAACGTAACAATAAAGACCGGATGGAAAGCTTTTTGAGTTTCAGATAAAGCCATTCCATGTGTCAAAGTCAGTGTCACAGCAATAGAAGCCCAGGAAAGGACAATTCGCAACTACGAGTCAAGAGGATCAGCTCAGATCCTAATAAGCTGTGTAAACTTGAGCAAGCCACTTCACTACTCTGATCCAAAGATGGCTCTTTCATAAAAAAGCAGAATACCTTCCTGGCAACATTGTCTGTGATGATTAAATAAATAATGTAAACTCACTTTGAAAGGTTTTTGTAACAAGCCAGTGTGAGGTAAGAGGAAGCAAAAATCCTTCCTCTGAATGGACTATAAATCCTGTGGTTCAATTTCCAAACTCTAAGCCTGACTCACCTTAACCAACCTGAAGGCACTCAAGTTGGGAGAAGAGTCATATGTGAGACTCCAGGGATAGGGTGGTGACTATTTATAGTCAGTTGCTCCATTATCTCACTGGCTTCATCTATAAAATGGGTGGTGTGGAATTCACTCACCTATCCACAAGACAGTGCAGATCTGAGAAAGAAGTGGAGAATTACAATAAGTAAATAAAATATATTATTTTCATAACCCTCCCCTCCAGGGATACATAGTATCATTACTCATTGGATAGAATTAGGAGGGGTCTTAGAGATGATTTAATCTCTATTTTTTTTTACAGATGGTAAAACTGAGGCGCAGATAAATGAACTGGGTTATGGAAGTCTCAAAGCTAATCAACGATAGAGCTGGCATGGGGCAGGGGGGCCAGAGTCACAAGTTCCCAAGTCCAGCGTACTTTTTGCCAGATCTCAGGTTCACCCAAGTTACCTGCGGCATGTACAACATATTATCAACTCCAAGACACATGACAATTTAATCAACAGCTAAATGTGGGCTTCTCTAGGGAGGAGGTGTAGGACTCTGGAAGAATGGGAAAATTGAGAGCTAGGAAAGGTAAGGCTTCAATGAGGAGGTGGGTAAAGTCCTAGGAATACTCAGATAAGAGATTAAGGGATATTTCTGGCAGAAAAAGCTTAAAATAGGCAGTCTTGTGAAGAAAGACCAAATGAATAAAATTTTCTTTAGGGATAATAAATAGATGGCAGATTTAAAGGACCAGAATGCTTTCAATCGGGATTATTCTTTTTTTAAATTTTTGAAAAATTGAGTTTAGACATGGAGCAAAGAAAGAGAGAGAAACATTAATTTATTGTTCCGCTTATTTATATATTCATTGGTTGATTCTTGTATGTGCCCTGATGAGGGATCAAACCTACAACCCTAGTGTACCATAGGACACTCTAATCAACTGAGCTACCAGGCCAGGGCTAGGATAATTTTGAGTCTCCTAAATTTTTAACATTTGCTAACTTTTTAAAATATTTTTTTATTTACTTATTTTTAGACAGAAAGGAAAGAAAGAGAGGGAGAGAAACATCAATGTGTGGTTGCCCCTCACATGCCCCACACTGGGGACCTGGCCAACAACTCAGGCATGTGCCCTGACGAGGAACCAAACCAGCAACCCTCTGTGGCCTGTGGTTTACAGGCCAGTGCTCAATCCACCAAGCCACACCAGCCAGGGCAACATTTGCTAATATTTAATACCCCAATCAACTGTCTCCTTACAAAATAAGGCCCTCTGCAGAGAACACATCCACTTTAGGGGTTAGATATATAGGCTCTGGACCCAGACAGTGTAAATTCAAATCCTTGCTTTACCACTCACCAGCTATGTGACCTTGGACAAAATCCTTTACCTCTTGTACCTCTCTAAAATGGAAATATTACCCCATCTCAGGAGGTTTTATGAGAATTAAATGTGTACACTAATCATATCAGTCACAATCTAATAATGGGTTTTTCAACTTTGGTTTTCACGTGCCCGTTTTAAAATTTTTTTTATTTACTGATTTTGAGAGAGAGAGAGAAACATCTATTTGTTGTTCCATTTATTTATGCATTCATTGGTTGATTCTTGTATGTGCCCTGACTAGCGATCAAACCCACAACCTTGAAGTGTTGGGCCAACCTTCTAACCCATTTAGCTACCCAGCCAGTGACCTTTTTAATATAAAGGAGAGAATAAAAATGACTAGAATGCACTGCATGTAATAACGGTAAGTACCACTTTGCAAAATTTTGTTTCTGTTACATACATGGTGCACATATATCTGTTACTATATGTTATTTCCTACAGTGGTTTGCTTCTAAAAATGTGAGAGCCACTGAAATACCACACAGAGCTTCAAAGTGTCTGTCACCTGGTAAGCACTTAGTTCTGTCATTGTCATTGTTGCTGTTATGTACCTACCTACCTATTAGAGTTGTTTGCAGGATTATATAAGGTAATGTGAAAGCACTTTGGAAAGTCTGATATGTGACAGTAATGTAAGTTGGAGGAAACAAAAAGCCTTTTTCTCCATTTCTAACACTCACACAAGCAGAACCCTGTTTAGGCACATATTTGTTGCTTAGCCCACAAGTTATTTGTTACACTGAACTAAAGTGTCCACAGACTATAATTTATCTAACACTCTGTCATGCTCTGTCAATATTTGCAGAGAAATGGAGACTTGGCGCCAGTGTAAAATTACTTATTTTCACCTGGTTGGGGTGGGGAAGGCAAAGTCATGCCTATTGGTAACTAAAGGAAGCAAGTGAGTCATATAGAGAAATTGCCTGTTCCACAGCCAGGTAGAGAGACTCAAATTGTGCCACAGATGAGGCAGGACTGACAGATACTAGAGAAGTTAAGCAGGGTTGAATGAATCACTTCCCCCTCCCTATCCTCACCTGGACACCTAATAAGAAAATAACATTTGAGCCCATTACAGGTATAGCTCACACCAGGAAATTCTGGGAATCCCCAAACATGTACAAATAGGGGGAGAATACCCACCAAAAGATTACCTGAGGGATTCCTTTAAATGACAAGCTCACCTAAACATTCAAATAGTATTTAAATTCTAGAATCCTAATTTACAGAAAAATTTGGATATTTGCTCACCAATAAGGAAATAAGAAGGTCTGGATTCCATTCTTGACACTGTGTGACTTTGAATTAATCACTTCATCTCCCTGGGCCTAAGTGAACTCGTCTGTTAAAAAAAAAAGAGAGAGAGAAAGAAAGATAACACCACCTACCTCGGACGATCATTTTTTTAATAAAGCTTAGGTAGTATGCAGTAAAATGTCTAGCACAGGATCTGGTACTGGTAAATGAACAGTAAATGTCTGTCCCTTCTAGACTAAAAGAGAACACCAGTTGTGGGAAACTGAGGTTCACTGTCCAGCTTGCCCATGAAAAAAATCATAGGCATCCTAGTCTCTCCATGGAAACTGTCTTTTTAAAAATATATTTAAGGTCATTTCTTGAACTTTCCTAGTCCTAGAAGACGAGGAAAACAGTAATTTCCCCTCTTACTCCTTAAGCCAGTGATTTCTAACTGTTTGTTATTTGAGGGTCCAAGTTACCTATTGGTACCGGCCCCCACTTTGCATTAAATTTAAAATGAGCAAGAGACACGGTATCGTGCCTACACTTTACAGTTCATATTCGCGGTTCAAATTAGAAAGGAATCAATAATCGCTCCCTCCCTTCCCCCAGGTTTTGGACCACGTTGTGGGAATTGTTATCGGAGTGCTCGGAAGACTCGCTGCGCAGAGAAGGACCCCGGCCGACAGGCACCGGGGATGGCAGAATGACGAGAACGCGTTCTAGAGCATTCTTGCCCACCCCAATTTCTCCCCGGCGGCGACACCGGGCCACGTGTCGCCATTTTGTGTTAAGGAAACATGGCGGCTACACCCGTGAGGAAGCGGCGGGGGGGGGGGGGTACCGCCACGTTGGCCGCTTTCCCTGAAGGAGCCTCAAATACGTTGTGTACGCGGCCTTTTTCTGTCTGGCTTAACTGAAGGGCAGGAGAAGGGGCAAAAATTACAAGCAGTACACCAGCAGCCAGAGCGACCTTTCTCCTTTAGCAAGGAAAATGTGCAGTTGCGCAAACAGCAGGAAAGGCTTTCCAAAATGGCGGCCCCTCCGGCGGCCACCCCCGAAAAGTGCGGAACACGAAGGCTGCACCAAGGGTGGCAAGGGCCGCAAAGCCGTGCAGAGCGAAAGCCGCGCGGGGAAGGCCACGGGACCTCCCCAAAGCACTGGTCTGTGGCCCCTGAGCGAATGCGGTCTACAAGAGGGACATCATTGTTTTAAATGTCTGAAGAGGCTGCCGTGACTAAAGCGCCACAGGGTAGGAGGTGGTTTCTGCAGGTTTTCTGAAATAAACTTGCAAAATGCAAACAAAGCATTATGTAAATGGACGCCATTCTTTTCAGGGTCACGTTTCTAGTACTTCGCAAAAAGTGCGAGCAAAGCAGCGACTCCGGTAGCGGAGTGGACTGGATCGGTTTTTCTCCTCTCCAGCCGCCACCCCCGGGCCTGGGCTCGGACCTGGGCCCGAGTAGCGGCTGGCAACCAGGGCCCAGACGCCGGAGACCAAGGAGCCCCACGTGCCCGCCCGCGCGCCCGCCCCGCAGCCTCGCCTCCCTTCCCTTCCCCCCCGGAAGACCGCGGCTGCCCCTCCTATTCCCCCCACGCCCTCGCGCACGCGCCCTGCCCGCTTCACGCGCACGTTTTAAACCCGCGGCGTCCCAGCTGCTGCCTGCAGTTATCGCCGGGTCTGGCCTTATTTCCTCGCATCCAAGCCCATTTCGCAGGATAGTAAAATAACGTGTCGCCCCTCATTTACATCACTAACATTGTCAAACATCTGCCAGTAGCACTACAATTAATGAAATACATGTTCGTTTTAAAACTTTGCCGGACTCACAGCTTCTCCCTGTCGGAGCTTTATATTCAATGCCAGATTGTTAAAAGGATTTTTGTAAAACTAGCCTGCGGAGGTTGGCGTAATCTTGTGACCTAAAAAAACACGGGTCCTCATTTTTTTCAAGGGGTCCTGCGCAGCAAGCACTTCCGGGGTCAGAGGGTACGCGGGGTTGAAAGCGGGCTTCCCGCCCCGCCCAGACCGCCGAGGCTGCCGCTGGAGTCGCCACCGCCGCGCCCTCGCCCACCCGCCCGCCCGCTGCTCCCGGCCCTGCTCGGCCCCGCTCGCCCCCTCCACCACCGCCGCCCGCCCCTGCGACGACGCCGCGGCCTCCGGCCTGTGCCCGCTCGCTCCCGCGGCCCTCGCTCGCCTCGCGCCGGCAGTTTTGGGCCTACACCTCCCCTCCCCCCGCCAGCCACCAAAGACTTGACCACGTAACGAGCCCAACTCCCCCGAACGCCGCCCGCCGCTCGCCATGGATGCCGGTGTGACTGAAAGTGGACTAAATGTGACTCTCACCATTCGGCTGCTTATGCACGGAAAGGAAGTAGGAAGCATTATTGGGAAGAAAGGGGAGTCGGTTAAGAGGATCCGCGAGGAGAGTGGCGCGCGGATCAACATCTCGGAGGGGAATTGCCCGGAGCGAATCATCACTCTGACCGGCCCCACCAATGCCATCTTTAAGGCCTTCGCTATGATCATCGACAAGCTGGAAGAAGATATCAACAGCTCCATGACCAACAGCACGGCGGCTAGCAGGCCCCCGGTCACCCTGAGGCTGGTGGTGCCGGCCACCCAGTGCGGCTCCCTTATTGGGAAAGGCGGGTGTAAGATCAAAGAGATCCGCGAGAGTACCGGGGCCCAGGTCCAGGTGGCGGGCGATATGCTGCCCAACTCGACCGAGCGAGCTATCACCATTGCTGGCGTGCCGCAGTCTGTCACCGAGTGTGTCAAGCAGATCTGCCTGGTCATGCTGGAGACGCTCTCCCAGTCTCCGCAAGGAAGAGTCATGACCATTCCGTACCAGCCTATGCCAGCCAGCTCTCCGGTCATCTGCGCGGGCGGCCAAGATCGGTGCAGCGACGCTGCGGGCTACCCTCATGCCACCCATGACCTGGAGGGACCACCTCTAGATGCCTACTCGATTCAAGGACAACACACCATTTCTCCGCTCGATCTGGCCAAGCTGAACCAGGTGGCGAGACAACAGAGTCACTTTGCCATGATGCACGGCGGGACCGGATTCGCCGGAATTGACTCCAGCTCTCCAGAGGTGAAAGGCTATTGGGCAAGTTTGGATGCTTCTACTCAAACCACCCATGAACTCACCATTCCAAATAACTTAATTGGCTGCATAATCGGGCGCCAAGGCGCCAATATTAATGAGATCCGCCAGATGTCCGGGGCCCAGATCAAAATTGCCAATCCAGTGGAAGGCTCCTCTGGTAGGCAGGTTACTATCACTGGTTCTGCTGCCAGTATTAGTCTGGCCCAATATCTAATCAATGCCAGGCTTTCCTCTGAGAAGGGCATGGGGTGCAGCTAGAACAGTGTAGGTCCACTCATAACCCTTTCTGCTGTTTTCCCATGATCCAAATGTGTAATTTCTGGTCAGTGATTCCAGGTTTTAAATAATTTGTAAGTGTTCAGTTTCTACACAACTTTATCATCCGCTAAGAATTTAAAAATCACATTCTCTGTTCAGCTGTTAATGCTGGGATCCATATTTAGTTTTATAAGCTTTTCCCTGTTTTTAGTTTTGGTTTGGGTATTTGGCTCATGAATTTTATTTCTGTTTGTCGATAAGAAATGTAAGAGTGGAATGTTAATAAATTTCAGTTTAGTTCTGTAATGTCAAGAATTTAAAAATTAAAAATGGATTGGTTAAAAAATGCTTCATATTTGAAAAAGCTGGGAACTACTTTGTTGGTGCTTTTTTTTTCCCCCCTTCCCTTTTAGTGTTAGTCATTTGCAGGGAGAAGGCTGGGCCCGTCCTTGGTATATTCCCTGAAGCCCTTTTCACCTCATTGGTAAGATTCCATTTCCTCTCTATCCCAACAAAGGAACACTGCAGGTTGGGCCTCCTTTGGGATGTTTGCAGAGACAGAGGTTCTCTCCGGGAACATCCCTCCGCCCAAGTTCCAGAGATAGGCCTCTGCCCATTTCTCTGGTAGAAAACGTGTTTTCTCAGATATAAAAAGTATCCCTACTCATTAGGACCTCTGAATGGCCTTGTGTCCTCCCTTCTAACCAGCTTTATCCCCACCCCCAATCTCACTTGGAAAACTCAGCCAGGAACAAAAAAATGTTCTGAGGTGGGAGGAGCCCCAGGGGACCCAGAGAAGAGGAGAGGAGGATTGGGCTTGGGGGGAAGGGAGAGGCGGTGGGGGGAGGGTGGGTGGGCTTGAGGGCTTGGAAGACAACTGCTACAGGGTGGTTGGTGGTAGGGCTAAAGGGGTCTTGGTGGTTAGGCTGCAGGACTGAATGGGGGATGGTACCAGCAGAGCACACGTGTCAAGAATGCACCTGTGGCAAGCAGCCTGTCAGAGGATGTTATTACACCTGCCAAGTGGCGTATCCAGAAACAAAAGAGGCCCAGCTTCTAATTCTTCAGCTGTGTGCAGTATTTAGAGAAATTATTATACCAGGAGATAATCCTGCCTAAATGGGGCAGTCTTTGCAGGCAGGAATGTAATAGACTGATCATTAAGCTATTACAGCCTAGAATGACCTTGGAGTTATAAGTGTGGGTTTGTGGGTCCCACCCCAAATTTATTCAGAAGGCTGCATCTTTAACACTACCAAAGGTTCTTAGATTTGAGTGCCACTGATTCTCTTCACTAGTGGATTGGGAAGGTCCTGTTATGAAGGCCTAACAGCCTCAAGTCCATATCAGCCAGTAAGGACAAGGCTGGACCTGGTGACAGAAGAAAAATTATTAGGCAAAGATAAACTGAAACAAGAGTACAAGACACTAGATGATTTTAAGTGACAAAAAGTGTAGTTAACACCCCAGGAACTGGAGGAGATCACTAACAATAAAGAAAAATTACAATGGAAGAAGAATTTTATCCACAATAAATGTGTTAAGACTTAACTCTCTCCAGGGCATCTGCTCCTTTTTTCTGAGGTACAGACCTGGTTCTGAGAGTCCCTGGAGGTAAAATCGGTGTCTTCCATACATTTACACTCTACTCTGAAATCAAGCATGCAGTCACTGAAAGCCCAAATTCTGGAGTTCAACCTGAGTTCAATTGGGCAAATCATTCCGTTTCAGTATAAAATGATGATGGTAAAAGTACTCATCTCCTGGGCATGTGGGGAAAAAAAATGAGAGCACATATATAAAGCAGACCGGCTCTTAACAACACAGTAAACTTCAATATAGTTTAGGTTGCCAAAAGCCCATTTCTGCCCACAATACCTCTGGGCACAGAAGATAGATATTAAAAGGTAGGGAACAAAGCAATATGTCCTAAATGATAAGGTTGAGATAATACAGTTGGACCGAGGGGCCAGGACAGGCAAGGAAGGACCTACTGAAGACCCAGAAGTGGGTTCGTGTCTCCTGGGAATAATAAGCACAAATCACATTTGTGTTGGGTAAGGAAGGAATGAATCATTAGACTGGCCTCTCACACACCAAGCCAGATAGTCTGTGATGAGTCCCTGAAACATGCTGGATTTAACATTTGAACATCTACATGCAAAATACTTTGAACTAAAACTTGATGTTTTGGTATAATTGGAAGCTGTATAGTAACTCATAGTTAGAGCATGGTTTGTGATAAAGTGGGGGAAGGGAAGGTGAAGGAAGCCACTAAATCATTTGAGGCTAAATTATAAACAGCCTTGAATGCCATAACAAAGGGTTTGAGCTTCATCCTAAAAACAAGTGGTCTACAAACATTTTGTTAAAGTGTACCCCTTCAATAATAAGTCTTTAGTATATATACCTTATTACATGTTTGTAAAGTACATGTATGGATACTAGTCATGCTTATTTATACACTGTATATAAGCATAATCTAAATATATACCAGTATATCAGAAACACAGACTTTTAAGATGAAAAACAAATTGAAATCTAATTTCTAATAGTTCTTTTACCCCTTCTTCCCAGTCATTTTAGAGAGCACTTCAAGGGAATACTAGAGAAAACAATTTCAATGCTATAGGTTCCTTGTGGAGTGATGGGGAGAAGCTAAATTGCACCAAGAAAGGAGGGACTGGAGTGTTGATGGCTCAAATACTTGATGGTGCAAAGGAGAAAAAGAAATAGGACAACTGAGAGGGAAGAATTGGGGAAATAGGTTTCTTGAAAGGAACCTGACTAAAGGCAGCTAATAAGGAATCAATAGAAGGCTCTGGATAGGGAGGGTCCAGGCCAGTTTGACTATTAGAATTTAATTCACTTTGTCCTCACTCCAATGGGGACTTGCATTTCAGGACTTCTCTCTTTTCTCTTTGGGGCAGCTTAAGTATATCCTGTCCTGCTTTAGATAAGGACTGGAAATCAATGAGCCCCCTCTGCAGTTGCTGTGTTTCTTGTCACAGCCCTATTCCTTTCACCAGCTGCTAGGCCACAGCTACTGCCACAGCCAGGAATGTATAATAATTTCTCTAAACATTGGCAACACCTGCTGTGTTGTAGCTAGAGGAGTTGCGCTACTTGTTCTGAAGGCTGGTATCCCTCCCAGACCCCTCACCCCACTCAACATACACCACCATATATGCATGTACACCACCAACCACCACATGCCCCACCCCAGGAAGCAGTTAGGACAATGAATCACCACTGTTAAGTTCACCCCTAGAATAGCTACTTATTTTTCATTACTCGTTTGCCAAGAGCTTGAGGTTTCCGAGTTGCACCCATCTCATCCCTGATACTCTTGGCTATCCCTAGTAGTGAGCCACATACTGTCTACCATCTCTGGACCTATAACCTCCTGCCAATGAGACAGCTCCCAGCCAGACATATAAATAGGCAGTCACCACCAGAGAAGGCTCTACTGCCAAGTCTTCAGGACACCTTGCCTGGCCTGGCAGGAGGCAGGCACCTGCAGGGCCTTCCTAAAACTCTAGTCTGACCACATTACTCCCCTGCTTAAAGGCCATCAAGTCCCACCTCCACCCATGGTCTATAAAAGAAAATCCACACTTCTCAACACAGCTCACAGACCCTTCAGGATCTGTTCCCATGAGCCTCAGCAGTGCAAGGCCTCTCATACAGAATGACTTGTAGTTCCCCAAAGTCATTCTGTTTGGTAATTCTTGCATTTGGGAAATAATTGTTTCTTTGTCATTCTGACCCTGGCTGCCCTCTTCTTTGTTACCTGCCTGGGGTTCTGGGGCTCCTACTCTTTTTTTTTTTTTTTTGAAGATTTCACTGATTTATTTTTAGAGAGGGGAAAGGGAGGAAGGAAGAGAGGGAGAGAAACATCCATGCAAAAGAGAAACATAGATCAGTTGCCTCCCATATATGCCCCAACCAGGGACCGAACCTGCAACCCAGGCACGCGCCCTGACCCAGAATCAATCTGGTGATGTTATGCTTTGTGGCACAACGCTCAACCAACTAAGCCATACTGGTCAGATCAGTGCACCGACAGTCAGCAAGGAAAATTACACTCCATTGAGGAGCCCGCAGACTGAAGTCTAGTTCTAGCTCTGGTATCAATTCCCTGGGTGATCCTGGACAGGCTGCTCCTCCTTTCTGGGTCTTAGCCTTCCATTTGAGAAGAGGGGATAAAATAATAACCACAATTCTCTCGCCACCTTGGGAAATAATGCTGCCTTTGTGGGTATCCATCCCTGCTTCTGCCTCCTGCCACAAGGCTGTCTTCTGATACACAGACCTTCCCTACGCACACTAAGAGAGAAAAACAGAAGTTAAAAACCGTCAGCAATAAGCCCCAACTAGGCATTTTGGGTAACTACTCACGAGGGTTTGATTGAAGAGGAAGCAGAAAGAAAGGAACTAACTACCGAAGAATTTTGCTCTGAACACCTTTGAAGGTGCTGCCATCTTGAGACCTCATGTGGGAGAGGAGAGGGCAGCAGACGGGAAGGCAAAGGGGGCATGCCAGAGTTACCTGGAGGCAGAGTTAGCCCCCTAAGCAGACCCAAGTCCCCCACCTCTCCTTCCCCTGCTCTCATGCTCTAACAGTGAGGACTCTGTGAGAGGGCTCTGACTCCCCTGAGTGTCCCATGGACCTGTGTCCACTAAAGTAGGGAGAAGGTGACTATAGCTGCCCCCTTCTCCTCCCAGGACTCCAGACATCTGCCACCAGGCCAAGTTCACCTTGGCAGAGAGCTGAGGCAGCTGTACTTCAACGACAGCACACACTACCCAGTTAGTCAAGTGGTGGGAGACATCAAATTAGTTATTCCCTGAGCAGTTCACCCACTGTGAGGAGAGACGGACGCACCTTCTTAAACCTGCCTTCATGTAAATGAAAACCTGTGCTTTCATTTGTTAGCTCACCACTACAAAAATCATTTTCAGCACTTGTTCAGTGGGCCCTTAAGAGAACCTTCTCCCACTGGCTCCTGATAGGACTTGAGTGAGGTGCGATGCCATCATTTCCCAGGCTGCAATCTGAGCAACTCCAAACCACATCGCCAGGACTGGCTAACATTTATTAAATTCTTACTATGTGCAAACCACTGTTCCAAGCACTTTAAATGAATTAACTCATTCAATCTGTACAGCCCTATGAGGTAGATATTATTTTGATGCCACTTTACAGGTCAGAAAACTGAGGCACACAGCAATGAGATGACTTGTCCAAGGTTGCAAAGCTAGCCGGCAGCAGAGCCAGTATTTGAACACAAGCAGTGTGACCCCCACACTGCTCTCTTAATCACTATTCTGGGCGGTCCCACTGGGCCAGAGAAACTGCCCCTGGGAGAGTCTATGTGGACAGAGAGTCTGTACTTTGTTTTATTCTGTCTTTAATAACTTTTATTGTCCAATTTTTCAAGTAAAACAGTGATACATATTTTTATGAAATATACATGAATATGTAATACATAAAAATCCATATTGCTACTGTTAACATTCTCTATTGTTTTACATGACTCCTTTAAACTAGCTTATTTGTATCACTATTTTGAAAATAGAATCATATCTACACACTAATTTGTATGCTATTTTTTATTAAATTGAGAATCATTTACACATCATAACATTCATTATTTTTAAAGTGTACTATTTCGTGGGTTTTAGCATATTCAAAATGTTGTGCAATCATCACCACTACCTTATGTCAGACATTTTCATCACCTCAAATAGCAACTCACACACATTACCAGTCACTCCTCATTGCTCACCCACCCCCTTTACCCCAGTCCCTGGTATCCAATAATCTACTTTCTGACTGTATGGGATTGCTTATTCTGGACATTTCATAGAATTATATAGGAGTGACCTTTGTGTCTGTCTTCTTTCACTTTGCACAGTGTTTTCAAGGTTTATCCATGTTGTAGCATGTACCAGTACTTCATTCCTTTTCTTTCTTTTTTTTTTGACAGTACTTATTACATCACTTTATTTATTTTTAACCTCACTCAAGAACATGCTTATTAATTCTAGACAGAGGGGAAAGGAGGGAGAAAAACATCAATGTGTGGTTGCCTTTTGTGTGTCCCCAACTGGGGACTTGGCCCAAAACCCAGGCATATGCCCTGGCTGGGAATCAAACCAGTGACCCTTTGGTTCTCAGGCCAATGCTCAATCCACTGAGCCACACCAGCCAGGGCATATATCCTATTTTTTAACATAATAAATTGTGAACATTTTCACTACAATGAACATTTTGTAATAGTATTTTTATTAACTCTATGTGCTCCGTTCACTAATATAATTTATTTAACCAATCTCCTATTTACAGATATTTAAATTGTTTTTATATTTTGCTGTCTTAAATCATACAATGGTGAATATACTTACAAAAATATCTTGAGATTCATCTCTGATTACTTTTTCAGGACAAATTACTCAGAAGAGGAAAAGGCTTGATTAAAGGGTACCTCTATTTTCAAGTACTTAGCTTGAAAGCAGTTCTCAAACTTTTCCCTTTACACTGTTAAAAATTATTGAAGTTTTACATTGCTTTTGCTTATGTGGGTAATTTGTATTTGTTTTAACTGTCTTAGAATTAAGGCATAGAAAAATTTTTAACATTTATGTATTCATTCATTTTAAAATAACTATAGTGAAACCATTAAATGCTAACAAAAGTAATATATTTTTACTAAAAACAACAATTTTCAAAACAAAAAAAATTTAGTGAGAAAACTGGCAGTTTCGTTCTTTTTTTTCCCCAAAGCTCTTGGAATCTCATATCTTTCTGCATCACTCTGCTGTGATATTATACATCATGTAGCCTCTGGAAATCTGTGCACTATGTAAGTGAGACAATGAGAATGAAGAGGGCAAACAACATCTTAGTATTATCATGAAAATAGTTCAGACCTCTCAGACCCCTCAAAGGGTCTCAAGAAACCCTAGGGGTGGGTCTCTGACCCACCACTGTTTGTGAAATGCTGCTCTACGGAAAAATTTTACCAAAGTATACTCTCAACGCCGTGCCCTTTCCCCTGCATCTCCACCAACACTGGGCATGATCATTTTTTTAACATTTGCTAATTTGTTAAAGCAAAAAAGCAGGCTATCTTTGTAATTTTAATTTGCATTCTATAATTTCTGATAATATGGAACTTTTTTTCATGATTTTTATATTTTTCATATATGAATTGCCTCTTCATATCATTTGCACATTTTTTTCCTAAGGTGGACATCTTTTATCTTAATGATTGTAAGAGTACTCTTTCTACTCAGGGTATTAGAACTAGCCTTTTGTTGTGAATGTTGCAAACATTTCTGATGTACAAGAGGTTATTATTATTATTATTTTATTTATTTATTTTTAGAGAGAGGAGAAGGGAGGGAGAAAGAGAAGGAGAGAAACATCAATGTGTGGTTGCCGCTGGTACGCCCCCAACTGGGGACCTGGCCCACAACCCAGGCATGTGCTCTGACCAGGAATCGAACCTGTGACATTTTGGTTAGCAGGTTGGTGCTCAATCCATTGAGCCACACCAGCCAGAATTTTTTATTATTATTTTTAGAAAGGCAAATCAATCAGTACTTTTTAATGGTTTCATCCGTTCCTTTTGCCTTACCCAAAGTCAAATAAATTGTCCTCTGATTTAATTTGCTGGTGAGCAGTGTGTAAATGTGCCTGTTGGCCTAGGAAGGCATTAGAAGGGATCTGATCAGCACTTTCATAGTAATAATAACTAAAATCTTACCATTTTATTCTGTTGATCATTTTGGTGTTAAACAATGAGAATGAAATCACATCTGAGCCACAATGAAGATGACCTTTGATATCATCATCTTCGGACATCTCCCAACTAAATGCTAGGGGATAAATTACCTGCTCACTCAGAACAGGGTGACAAATGTGGGATTTATTGTTTGTGTGGCAGATGAAGTGGGTCTCACCTGCTCAAAAGGCTGGAGACTTGTGGGTCTCCCATTTCTCGCATTGTAGGACGTGACCCGTTTGGGTGGGCCTTCTGGCTTCCTGCCAACACTGTGGTGCCCAGCAGGGGGCTGTCTCATCGTACCCTGAGGTGGGGCCAGCTTATACCCAAAATTTTAGCAAGGGATTTCAGTACCCAAGTTAAAGATTTATTAGGGCACAATAGCCTAAGCACTCATGACCCATTTCTTAGGAAGAGACATCTTAAAACAAGAAAAGGAAACTAGAACTTAACAGTCTGACAGGATATTCTAGCTAACCACAAATTTACAGAATTATAGCTTAGCTACAGAGATCTTCTCCTTTAGCAAATTTTTGCAGATCTCGCCAGTAAATGCTACTTTCTGTAGCTTGACTGCTCTCTGCAAAAGGTAACCAGAAACCATTACAAAGTGGATTTTGTGTCCAAGGTGACTAGGCCCCATTAGCTGGGATTTTTCTCAACGTTGTTTCCCACATTCTTAACCACACTAGAGGTTTTTCTTTGCCAGTCTGGCAAATGAAAAAAATAACATAGCATTGTGTCAATTTTCATTCCTTAGATTACTGGTGAGTTTAAAAAAAAGTATGTTTCTCAGCTGTTTGCATTTCTCCTTTGGTGAATTACCTATTAACATCTTCTTCACCTTTTTCTATCAGGCTGTTCATGTTTTCCTAATAGATGGAGAAGAGAAGTGCATTACATAGCAAAATATTAAACCTTCATTATACTGGTACACATACTACATTTTTTTCTTAGTTTGTCAGTTTCCTTTTAACTTCTGCTCTGCAGAATTTTCTAATGATTAAATAGCTAAATTTATCAATCTTTAACTTTCTGGTTTCTACCTTTAGTATCATGCTGGGGAAGTCCTTCCCTCACCACAATATTACTTTTTAAAAAATTCCTCCTTTTTCTTCCAGTATTTTGTGTTTTCATTTTTCATACTTTAATCTAAGCCCTCTGAAATTTACTTTGGTATCTATGATGGGAAAAGTTAATAATTTACCCCCACCCCCCACAAATTGCTATCTAGTTGTCCCAATGATATTTATTGAATAATCCAGGAATGACAAATATGTGGCTTAACTGTAGTCTTCTCCTCCTGGGCCCCTGGAAGGCATTTCTAATCAAATGCAGAACTCCTGGCTAAGCCTATACTAGGTCCCACAGTCCTACTACAACTTCAGGCAGCCACCACTACTAACCTGTGTGATTTGACATCAAGATGAAACTTTTTGTCGTCTCTAGACTAATCCATCATTTCCCCCATAGATGCAAGGCCTTTATTAGATAATACATTCTTTTAAATTTTTTTAATTTTTTTTATCTTTAGAGAGAGGAGGAGGGAGGAGGAGAGGGAAGCATCTACCAATTGCCTTTGCCTTTTGCATGCCCCCATTTGGGGGCCTGGCCTACAATCCAGGCATGTGCCCTGACTGGGAATTGAACTAGCGACCTTTTGGTTCACAGGCCAACACTCAATCTGTTGAGCCACACCAGCCAGGGCAACATTCTTTTTTTATTCTAGACTTTCCTTTCTATTTTACCAATATGCCTGTCTTGTGCCAGCTTTCCACACTGTTTGGTTATTATATCTGTGTACTAAATGGTAATAACTGGTAGCACAAGCCTTACACCCTTTCCAAGACTTTCTTGATTATATTCTCTCATTTAAACTTCTGACTACATTTATTGCATTGAAGTACCTCCAAAATTAATTAATTAAAATTTAAATTTTATATTAGATTTTCAAATTTAGGTACATAGTACTTCCATTTTTAGAGATCCCCTTTATGTATCTGAATAGTTTTATTCTGATAGGTCATATACATTACGGGTTAAATTTATTACTAGATATTTTATATTTATGATGGCTATTATAAGTGGAAAATTTTAAAATATAATATCTAGCCCTGGCTGGTGTGGCTCAGTGGACTGAGTGTTGGCCTGTGAACCAAAGGGTCACCAGTTCGATTCCCAGGCGGGGCACATGCCTGGGTTGAAGGCCAGGTCCCCAGTGGGGAGCATGGGAGAGGCAACCACACATTGATGTTTCTCTCCCTCTTTCTCCCTCCCTCCCCCTCTCTAAAAATAAATAAAATCTTTAAAATATATATATATAGCCCTGGCTGGTGTAGCTCAGTGGATTGAGCATGGGCCTGTGAAGCAAAGGGTTACTGGTTCGATTCCCAGTCAGGGCATGTGCCTGGGTTGCAGGCCAGGTCCCCAGTAGGGGACACATAAGAGGCAGCCACACATTGGTGTTTCTCTCCCATTCTCTCTTTCCCGTCCCCTCTCTCTAAAAATAAATAAAATATTAAATATATATAATATCTAAATTCTTATTATTAGAATATAAGCTTCATAGGAGCAAAGACCACACGTCTTTTGTTCATAACTGTAACCGTACAGTTTAAAAAACAGGGCCTCCACATTTTAGATTCTCAATAAAAGTTGTTAAATGAGTAAAGGAATAAAAGCATAAAGCAATACTATTGCCTTAATGTGTCATCGATTTATAACAAGCAACTTTGCTAAATTATTTGATTAGCTTTGTTTTCAAGTGATTCTCTGGAATTTTCCACATCTGTAAATATTAACAGTTACCTTTTTTAGCATGTATTCTTATTTATTTTTCTTATAAAACTTACTAAATAGAGCTTTCTATTCAGTTTGCTATTGTCCTTTCTGAGCAATTCTAAGTAATACTGATGGCAGCGAACACTTTTTTTATTTCTAACTTTTACGGTAATACTTCTGGTATTTCACTATTAAGTGTAATGACTAGAGGAAGAGCAAACTTGATGGAGAGAATAAAATGGGTTCCATTTTGGACATGTTCAGAGGGTATTAGTGTGGAGATGTCCAGGAGAGAGCCGGACATATAAGAAATCTGGGTTAGAAACAAAGATATCAGAGTTAACATCATATTGGTAGTAGTTAAAGTCTTGAGATAAACAAATTCACATGGAGAGAAGGCCAAGGATAAAACTGGCAAATACCAATCTCAAGGCTGAGTAGAGGAAGAGGAAACTGTCAAAGACATGAGTGGAAAATCAGTAAGGAGAGGAGTCCCAGGAGACCAAAGATGAGTTTCAAGGGAAAGGAAGTGATTAACCCAGCCAAAGAGTGCGGAGAGAAGGAGAGAAAACAGACCAAGGGGTTAACATCTAGGAGGTCACCGTGATCACAGGGAGTGTCAGCAGTGTCAGTGTTGTGATGGCACTGAAGTCACTCACAGTGTGGGCTGAGGACAGGTAACAAAGTGCAGACTGCCATAAGGACTCCTTCAGGAAGTTTAGCAGGGAAGAGAGGCCAGGAGATAAAGCACCACACTGAAAGGGAGACAGAATTGAAGCAGGATTTTTCAGGCAGTATAGCAGTCCCCGCTTCTTCACAGAGGATACATTTCAAGACCCCCAGTGAACGCTTGAACTGCGGATAGTATCAAACCCTATATACAAGTATACGATGTTTTTTCCTAGGATACATATAAACCTAGGATAAAGTTTAATTTGTAAATTAGGCAGAGTTTAACAATAATCCTAAAATAGAACAAGTATAACACATAGTAATAAAAGTATGTGACTGTAGTCTCTCCCAGAGTATCTCATTGTACTGTACTCACCTTTTCACTTAAATGAAGCTTTTCACAGCTTCTTGTTGGCATATTGGAATTGCCAGCATCACTGCTCTGACTTTGGGGCCAGTATTAAGTAAAATAAAGGCGACGTGAACATAAGCACTGTGATACTGAGACAGTTGATCAGATAACTGAGAGGCTACTGACTGACTAACCACAGAATAGCACATATGCTGGACAAAGGGATGATTCACACCCCAGTTGGGATAGAGCGGGATGGCATGAGATTTCATCATGCTACTCAGAACAGTGCACAGTTTAAAATGTATGAATTATTTCTGGAATTTTCCATTTAATATTTTTGGATAACATTTGACTGGAGATAACTGAAAACATGGAAAGCGAAACTGTGTATAGGGGGGACTACTGTAGTGACACAAGGATGCTCATAAGTTGAAAGGGAAAAGACAGTGAAACAGACTAAAAGTTTAAGAAAGAGACAGAGGGAAAATATAGCCCAACAAAGCACACAGAGTGTGGAATGGATAAGTTCCCTTGGTGGGGGCCCTATTAGCCTTGATCTCTGCTTTCCCTGAAGGGAGTGTGTCAGATGAGTGAGGACTGGTGCCTCAGGAGAAAATAATTTCCCACCTCTGTCCTTTCTCAACCAGAGCGGCAGAGGAAGACGTGGGGGAGCCCAGAGGGCGGTGTAGGTGTGGAATCACTGCTCTTGGGCTGCTGACTGGGGAGGAGTAAATGCTGCTGGGAAGAGAGAGCATTCTGGTGGAAAATGGAAATCATAAATCCACCTGGTCACAGAGTAAGGCCTCAAGAGATTCTGATTAATTGGCCTGGTTTTGGGCCTGGGCATCAGGAATTTTAAAACTTGCCCAGTGATGCTAATGTGCAACCATGGTTGAGAATTACTGAAGTCAAAAAGTAATTTTGTGCATATTGAGTCTGAATCTCCAACCCCAGGTGGGAGGAAAAGGAGAGGCTCTGCTGCCCTGGCTGAAGCACGGTGTCCTGTGGGGGCTGCGGCCATCCCCTCAATCCCAGAAAGATGTCGTCCTGCCTTGCTCTGCCCTTCCATCAGGATCTGAACTTCTCTGCAATCTCCTGCCTTAAGTTAAACCACAGAGAGCTTCCCTGACAGAGAGACCCAGCAACCCCTGGAATGGCAATGGCGGGCTGGATTTGGGAATATGATAGTAATTATGGCAAACAATATGCTTTCCTGCCTAAGAACCAAGCCCTCAGACTGGTTCTGTGTGTGTGTGTGTGTGTGTGTGTGTGTGTGTGTGTGTGTGTGTGTCAAGCTGCCAATTCAACTGAAAAACAAAAGCGGCTTGGAGACTGGAGGGACGTTTAACAAGTGACCACGATGACTCATGCTGCTTGGCTGCCACCCCCTCCCAGGGCCTGGGTGGGAAGGGTTACCGGTGGGTCCTGTGAAATTCCCACAATGCCCTGGGCAGACTGCCCTTTGGGCCAACCAAATATTTTTTGTAAGAATTAAGCCAGAAAATGGAACTTTCCTCTTATGGCCACAAATTTCCTGGCATAAGCAGGCAAGCTGAAGCAAGAATGAGGCTGAAAGATCTTGCAAAGTCATGGGATGTTCACACAAGTATTGGGGTTTACAATACAGGCTAAAAACTGGCCTTTCTTCCCCCACCGCGAAGGGCTCACATTGGAATAGGAGAAGGCCTAGCCAGAGCATGAATGCCCCTGTGAATAGGAGTCAGGAGACAGGACCAGCCCAGAGGAGCACATTTAATGGAAACTTACAATGTGCAGGCCTGGGGATGTGAAGGAAACATTAAACCTGTGCTGCCTAACTCACAGTTTCTAGCCACACGTGGCTGCTGGGCATGTGAATGGTTGGTCTGAATTAAGATGTAAAATAAACTGTAGATTTTTAAAGACAGTACAGAAAAAGAAGTATAAAATATCTCGTTGATAATTTACTAGTACTTTTTTACAGTGACTACATGTTGAAATGATACGTAAATATATTAATTTCACCTGTTTCATTTTACTTTTTAAAATATGACTACTAGACAATTGAAGTCACATCTATGGTGTCCATATTTCTGTTGGACAGTACTGCCTTATTTTAGCCCCATTAACCAATTAACTTTTATTGGATACCTACTTTGGCCAAGGAAGCATGAAGGGACAAAGCCATAAATAATTATAATGATGATGATAATAATAATAATAACCAGCTCCAGTTTTTACCAGGTCGACTGCTTGCCAGACACTTTGCACTGATTTAGTAACTTGCCCTAGGTAGGAAAGTGAGTTGGATTCCAGAATCACTGTTATTAACCAACTGGCCAAACTGTCTCCCTGGCAGCAAAGTCCTTAAGGTGTAGTTGGAGTACATCATGATACCTACCCTGACACAACAAAGGAGCTGTCACATGGCAGAGAATACCCAAGTTAAAAACCCACCCTCAGGAACACATACACTTTATTTTATTTATTTATTTTTTTGGTTTTGGTTTTATTTTATTTTATTTTTTTTATTTTAATTGTTTTTCAGTACAGTTTTCTGTCTTTTACTCCCATCCCAGACCACCCCCCAGTGCTCCCCACCTCCCTCCCCTTTCCACCCCCCTTAGTTTTTGTCCATGTGTCCTTTATACTTGTTCCTATAATCCCCTCCCTTTTTCCCTGAAATTCCCTCCCCTCTCCCCTCTGGATACTGTCATC